>JAJONY010022720.1:0-48590 GCA_029582405.1 Solanum gandarillasii
TGATTATGCTTATTGCTTATGGTCATTTTAATTGCTTCCGCGACCAAGGATGTGTAATGATACGCTATGAGGCTTGTTTGGGGTTCCTTCGGGTTCCCCATTCGCCGGTCACGTCTAGGCCCTAGGCTTGGGTCGTGACAGGGTGGTGTCCCAAGGTAGCGGTTTTGAGAATCAATAGCTAATTAGAATTTCGTTCGAATTAGTCGTAGTTAAACACATTTGCGATAAAAGACATCGTAAATTAAAAGGGGTAACACAGAAGTGTCAAATATCAAAGGAGGTTTTGTAACAAGTACTAAAACAACAAATATAACGAGAAATCAAGTATGAGGAAAGGTTTTTGGGATGTGACCCTAATACAAGTTGAGATAAATCGTGGGATACATGCTTTCGATAGGAAATTTGCAAGATAATAGTGACTAGGCTAAGCTTTAAATGGAAATAAGTTCCCTCTCAGGCAACTTACCCCGTTTCAAATGCATTCCTCTCGAACACCCATTTGTCGCATGAAGACCAACCTACGCCTTAGCCCACTCACTCTCTGAGGATGAGTGTTAGGATATGGGACTAGGGCTCACCCTCTCAGGCTGAACCTCATGTCGACCCACTCCTTAGGCCATCAGTCTAGTGGTTTTGGTTTCGCGACCTCCCTCTCGGGCAAGCTGAAAGCACATGGGTGGCTTTGTATTTGCAACTATAAACCCTTTAGATTAAACTACAACCACTTGGTGAAATCACCATTAAAATACATCTAACATATCAGCAAGCAAGACACAACAAGAATATCAACCCATATTTGCTAAATCACACCCCAAGAATGAGGGGTTTTTAGCCACACATCAATAAATAAGAAATTATGCCTAACATGATAATGAAATCAATTGGGTATAAGAAATTAAACCTTGAATTAAGCAAAGGAAGATGAATAGAGAAGACTCACCACCAACTTGGAGAAAATGAACTCCTTTCTTCAAGTCTCCACATAACCCTGTCCAAACTTGAGAGAATAAAAATATAAGCTAAAATATTAAAATATGTTCTAAAGTGAATAATAATAATCATCTGCTTCAGATTACAACTCTAACTAGTATTTATAATTTTCAAAGTTTGTGCTGCAGAGGATTGTTCGGCGACATTAGTCGGGATCACCGATGAACTCATCGATTCGCCCTTTGGTCAGCTTATAGACTTCAGTGTCTTACCTTCAGTATCCTTGCATTCTGGATCCTTGGGCGGTATAGTACTTCTTCATGGAACTAATAGGTAGCTCGTCGACTGCTCCTTTCGTCGCCTTTTGATCCACTTCCTTCAGGGCTTCGTGTACTGGAACAAAGGGCGGTGCATGTCCTTTCGGCAACTTGCCAAGTTGAACTCGACGATCAGCATGCTTCCATCTCTTGTTCTTTTCAGCCTTATTTGCTCTGTATTACGCCTAAGTGTCCATGCTTCCACTAAAACTTCAAATACCTGAAAGTTCAGCATTTTAATCAGGTATTGAGATAAAACAAGCATTCAAGGACACTATTTCTATTAAAATAAAGCCCTAAATGAGTCCAATTTGTGGACTCATCATATGACATGATGGTGCTACTGATAAATCCAAACCAAAAATGAGCAACAATACTTATATACTTCTTTTGAATAGGGGCCCAACCTCGATCCACCTCGGGGTGGTATCGAAATCAACGGTTCCATCTAGCCTTTCAAATCATCCAAGGAATGAGTAATAGGTAGTCCCTCATATGCCAGTGTAGTACCTAGAGCTATGTGAAGTACAATATTAATATGGTCGCCAGTGCACCCGACCTCCTTTCCCCAAACCATAACCAACTTCACATGTCTGAAGGTACTGGCCCTCTTCTTCCTCTTGGGCACTAGCTTCTCCTATGCTGTATAAAACTCTCGGACCCATGTAGGAATGTAGGGGCCTTGTGAAGTGCACAAATTGGTGGCAATAAGGGTATCCCTCACACTGGAGTATCTTCCCTTAAGGCCCTTTGTAGATAGCAGCTTCTTCTAAATAATCATTTGCATCTCATCAACTTTCAACCTATTATGTAGCCGTAAATGAGGATTTACTGGTGGTACTAGAGCCATAGGAGGTGCCAGAGCTGGCATAGTGTTTGCTGGAGTGGAGGCTATTGGGGCGCTAGTTGGGTTAAGACGAGAGCTAGCACGGATTTTCGCCCGCCGAGACTGTAATGGTTGGTCATCATCTATCTCTGAGAATCTACCTTGGGAGCTCTCGCTGTCGAAGTTATGCTTTGGAACCTCAGATACGGGCCTTTTTCCTTTACCCTTGCCTCCCTTTGGAGTTTCTTGCCTTCCCTTTTTAGGAGGGTTGGCTCCTCCTTAATTTATAGTTAGGCCCCGTGCTCTTTTATGGGGCGACATGCCAAGATTTGTCCTTGCAATATCTGCAAAACATCACAAAAAGTTAGAATTAATTAAAGAAAAAGCACAAAAGAAAAGAGTTGTAGACAGACTCCCCGAACCAGTCGGCGAGTCACCGAATCTCTTTGGTGAGCCAGATTAGGCTCGTCGAAAGGATTGGCTAAAAAATTCCAAGAAAATTGGCATGTCAGCGATGGGATGGACATTTTGGTGAATCGCCGATAGCATTCGGTGTGCAAGGAATAGCCCACTGAAAGTTACAATGCATTTTAGGGATTAAGGGTGCCGAAAAAGGCGATTAAGAAAGACATTCGGCGAGTCACCGAGTGCACTCAGTGAACTCAGGCTTCTTACTAAAAGTTATAGAACCTACCTCAAGATTAAGCGTGAAATTAAAGGCGATAGAGGGGACTCAGTGAATCACCGAGTGGTTTGGCGAGCTCGACCCAACTCGCCGAACGACCCAACGTGCCTACTTTCAACCCCATCTTCCAAATTCAACCCCGCAGTCCTCGAGAACAAAATCAAACAAGCCTTTCTCTAATTAGACTAAGACCCATTACACCCATACCCTTGGGATACTCACAGTTCTCCCAGTTTGGCCAAATTTAGCCATTTGATGACTTTTGCCCTTAAGAATGACGTCAACCGCTCCATCATTGGGTGAAATGCGTCATTGGGAACAAATACAGGCTACTTAGACTTCACCCGCTAGACCCAACAACAACAAAGCCACACCCACCAATATTAGTCACTTTTTAAGCACGAAAAATTTGGGAAAACAACAATTTAGGCATTATAGGCAAGATATGCAAATTAAAATAGGCACACAAGCATACAATTATTATTTGAGAGTCCCAACACACAACACTAAAATAAGAATCATTTGCAAATGAGTGAAATCGCATTATAAGAATTTGGGGTTCTAAAAACCAACCTTAGAAGACGAATAATCTAGTTGAAAAGCAAGGCGGCAACGAATCCAACTCCGAATACAAACTTGATGACTAAAAACTGATAAAAATGCAAAAATATGGGAAATATTGTGCATGTGTGAGTTTGGGAAGTTTAAAAGTTAGGGAAAGCAAAAGAGTTTAAACGGTGGACTAGGATTTGTTCTCGCCCATTCGCCGACATAGGTTTTGTTCACCGACCCACTGGTTGAGACGCCGAGTGGGCACTTACCTTGTGGAGTTACACAGGACCTCTACTTAATGTGGGGGTCCAAACGGTGGACTAGGTTGTGATTGCCGACCCGGTCGGCGATTCGCCAAACAATTCTTAGGCTAGCCGAGTTTTAAAGACTCCAATTTTCAAAATGTCTTGAGTCCAACGGTGGTCCAAGTCAGGCTCGCCGACTCAACTTTTAGCTCGCCAACCTGCCTTTCAAACACATCCTACACTTCAACATGCACAATTAACACACCATTATTTCTAAAACAAAAATAAAGGGATAAAACTTTGGGTTGCCTCCGCAGAAGCATTTTAGTTAACGTCATGGCACGACGCGAGTCCCCACTCCAGTTTAATTTGTGAGGTTTGCCTTGTTTTCACAAGGCAACCCACCATCTTGTTGTGGGGAGAAGCAAGACATCAGCTGGCCAATTTGGGAGTCTAGAAGTTGAATGAACATGGAATGAGAGATTGGTATCTGATTCAACATCAATACATTTTCTCTTATATACTTCAACACTCTGTTGTGCTCTTCGACCTTGTGTAGAATGAGTGAGAGGACTTCTTCAATTTTCCCACCCTCTTGCTTCTTCGTCCTTCGATGCTCATGAGGGGGGATGTACCTGTCCTTTCTTTTGGACACTACCTCCAATTTCATGACTTTTATGGCCAAGAAATCCAACTGAGTCAATAATGTGGCCAATTCTTGGTCTTTTCCTTTCTCTTTGTTGGTCTTGGCCATGTGATCAAGGAGTTAGGCTGCTATAGCATAAGGTAACTCTTTGCATCTCATTGTGATTAGTCATTTATCAAATTGATTCTGTTGTGATGACCGCTGCACAGTAGCAAAAGTGTGTAGTCTTGTTTGGCTTAAGTGTCGATGCCTTGTGTGATGAGCTTACTTCGAACCTTCCATGAATAGACCCAAAATTTACCCCGTTAGTCTGATTGATTCAGAAAGGTATCCTCTTAAGATGATCTTAGGCAACTTTAAAGAGTGTGAGCCAAAGTTGACATATACCTCTTTTGTGGCCTACCCGTGAGCGTGTGAAACTCTTTTGAACATCCCTTGAGCCTTACCTTTCTTTGGAAGAACCTTGATGAACCCTAGACCTTACTTGACCCACTACCTATAATCCTCTTGATTTGTGGTTTAGTGAATAGCTAACTTAGGCAAAAAACCTAAGTTGGGGTGTGGTGAAAAGGAAAAGGAGAAGTCAAGAAGTGCAAGAAAAGTCTCCCTTAGCCCATGGTATTGCATAAGAATGGAAACCCCTTCAATTAAAAAAAAGTGTGGAATAAAGTACGAAGGAAATTTGGTTTCCAAGCAGTCCATGAAGCTGAATTAGAAGCACTAGAAGAATAATTGATAAAGGAAAAGAAGGGGACGCCTTGAGAATACCACATCTCATGAGGATGAAAAGTCACTGAGCCTAAATGACCATACCTTTGCACTCAACCCTATTACAAGCCTTAGAAAGACCTTTTTGATCTTGAGTAAGCTTAATCAAAAGTCGATTGGAAAATAACATCAATCCTATGGGTGAAAACCTGCATTGTGTTGCTCTTTTTGAGTGTGAGCGTTGAATCTGATTCCTGATCTTGAATTGACTAATATATGTGTGTGAACATGGAATCATTTTTTACGTGAGGGCATTTAGATACTTATTCTTGAACTTGAACTTGCACAAGTAGCTAGTATTGCGAGCATGAGAATCTCTGGTAATGGTGTGTCCCTTCTTGAATCTTTGAGTACACAATTGTTCCTTGCATAAGTAAATTGAGTCTTGTTGTGTGCATTCATGATTTAGTCATGTGTAACACTGTTTCAGACACATTTTTGAATTGCTGAACTTGAGTTTTCTGGAGGACAAGCAAATGTTTAAGTTGGTGGTGTTGATAAGTCCACAAATTGGACTCATTTAAGGCTTTATTTTGATAGAAATAGTGTCCTCGAATGCTTATTTTGTCTCAATATTTGATGAAAACTCTTAGGTTTTAGATATTTGAAGTTTTAGAGGAAGCGTGGTCGCTTAGGCACAAAAAGGAACAAAAAGGCTGTAACGAACGGAGAAGCTGGAGACTGAGATCCGCCAAGCACACTTGGCGAGTCACCAAAGGGACAAATTATGCCCTTTGTTCCAGTATGCGAAGCCCTGAAGGAAGAAGATCAAAAGGTGATGAAAGGAGAAGTCGGCGCTTCGCCGAATAGTTTCGTGAAGCAGTACCATACCGCCCAATGGTCTAGAACGTGAAGATTCTGAAGGCAAGCACGAAACGACGATGAGACAGAAGAAAGGCGAGTCATCGAGTCATTCGGTGAACTCGACTAACATCGCCGAGCTATCTGCCAGCACTAATTTCTGATAGCTATAAATACTAAACTCTTTATTAATTTTTAGTAGTGGAACCATTATTATTAATTTCACAATAGAATAGTACTTTTTTGGATATTTTCTCTCAAGTTTGGAGAGGGTTTTTGGAAGACTTGAAGAAAGAAGGATTTTATCTTCCCCAAGTTGGAAGTGAGTCTTCTCCATTCTTCTTCCTTTGCTTCAATCAAGGTTGAATTCCTTCTACTCATTTGATTTTAGTAACATTTTAGGTGTATTTTTTTATTTCTTCATGTGTGGTTAAAACCCCCCCCCCCATTCTTTGGGTGTGATTTAGCAAAAATGTGTTGATATTATTGTTGAGTCTTGCTTGTTGATGGGTTAGATGTATTTTAATAGTGATTTCACCTAGTGGTTTTGGTTTAATTTAATGGGTTTGTAGTTGCAAATACAAAACCACCCATGTGTTTTCGGCTTGCTCGCGAGAAATGTCGCAAAACAAAGACCACTAGACTGATGGCTTAAGGAGTGGGTCAACATGAGGTTCAGCCCGAGAGGGTGAGCCCTAGTCCCATATCCTAACAGTCAGCTCGAGAGAGTGAGTGGGGTAAGGCGTAGGCTGGTCTTCATGCGGCAAATGGGTGTCCGAGAGGAACCCATTTGAATCGAGGTAAGTTGCCCGAGAGGGAACTTATTTCCATCTAAAGCTTAGCCTAGTCACTATTATCTTGCAAATTTCCTATCGAAAGCATTTACCGATAGATTTATCTCAACTTGTATTGCGGTCACGCCCCAAGAACCTTTCCCCATACTTGATTTTCTTGTTTATTTTTGCTATTTTTAATTTACTTGTGATAAAACCCCCATTTGATATTTAACACTTTCGTGTTACCCCCATTAATTTACTGTGTTTTTGTTCGTTAATATCTTTAGCTACATATTGTTAGATCAAGATTTTATTTTTCTATTTATTCTCAAAACCACTCCCTTGGGACGACCCCAACCCTTTGTTGGATTATTATACTACTGCACGATCGTGGACACTTGAATTGGAAGTTGTGTCATTGATTATGCCAAGTATCAACATAGCTGACAAATATGTCCATGGCAGGCCCTAGTAGTTTGAGTTATGCTGCTGCTACACCAGGCATTGATGCCCCGATAGATGGAGTGACTGTGTAGACAGGATCTTCTTTAACTCCCCCCATGTCATTTTTATTGATGTTCTATTGTTCTTATTGCATTTGAGGACAAAATGCTTTTTAGTTGTGGTTAGGTGAGGTATTTCCATACCTATCTCTTGTGACTATGGGTTTTTTCAATATATTGGGATTTTGTGCTGTAGATTGTATTTTGGCACTGTTTTGTGGATGTTTGAGCTTGTGGCTCCTTATTTCAAATGTAAATAGTTTATGACCTCTTTTGAAATTTTGCCACCTCTTGATTGTGTTTGAATGTGGTTGTTCTTGTGCAAATTTGAGTGTCGGTCTTGTTCAATACCGATAAATTTAATAGTGCTCTTAATAAAAAAAATGAATGTGTGGCTACAATGAGGCCAAATGAAGTTGCATAGACAATATGTGAACTTTTTGCATCTCGTTATGACTAGCCGATTATCGAATGGAGGCTCTTGTGATGAACATTGCACACTAGAGGAAGTGTAGAGTCTTGTTTGATATTGGTGACAATGCCGTGGGTAGTGAGGTTACCATGAACCATGTGTGAGGACATCTAGAATTTTCCACATTGGTTCGGTTGACTAAGTGATGCAATCTCTTGAAATTATCTTAGGAAACAATTCTAAAGAGTGAAACAACTTGACATTATACCTTTTTTGTATCCAACCTTGTTAGTGTGTGAATTTTGCTTGAACACCCTTTGAGCCTTAGCCTTTTCTTAGAAGAAACTTGATGCAATTGTAACCCTCTCTTTATCCATTCACCTATAATCCTCATAAAGTGTGGCTTGTTTGAATAGCCAACTTAGGCCAAAGTTGGGGGTGTGGTGAAAAGAGAAGGTAAATCAAAAAGTGCAAAGAAGTCTCCCTTGATCCATGTTTTTTAAAAAGATAGAACCCCTCCATACAAAAACAAAAGAGAGAGAAGAGAAAAATGAAAGAAAAAAAATGAAATTGTTGAGAAATAAAGTTGTCAAATTGCATAAGAAATGGGGTGTCCAATATTCCATGGGAAATGCATAATAGGGTGGATTTTGAGCATGGGCATACCACATTTCATGAGGATAGAAGCCACTGAGCCAAAATGACCATACCTTTACACTCAGCCCAGTTACAAGCCTTGGAAAGACCTTTTTGATCTTGAGTGAGCTGAAACAAATGTTGGTCGGAAAATAAGGGATAACCTATGGGTGAAGTCATGCATTGTGTTCATCTTTGTGAATGTAAGAGTTGTTTGTGATTTCGGAGCGTTAAATTGTTGAAAAACAATGTGTGAATACCTTTGTTGAGCTTGAACTTGCATTTGAAGCAAGTACTGTGAACTTGAGAATATTAGGTAATGGCTAGTCACAACTTGACCGTTTGAGTGTGCAATTGATCCTTGCATAAGTTAGTTGAGTCTTTTTGTGTGCATTCATGATTGAGTCTTGTGTAGCACTGTTTGGGACATCCTATTGAATTACTGAGCTTAAGTTTTACTTGAGGACAAGCAAAAGTTTAAGTTGGGGGTGTTGATGAGTCCGAGATATGGACTCATTTAGGGATATATTTACAATGATTTAGTGTCCTCAAATACTTATTTTGTGCCGATATCTGATGTAAAACCCTTGATTTCAAGGTATATCTGTTGAGGAACAAAGCAAGGACACTAATTTGAAAGAAGGAACGAAGCGAGCTGAAAAAGTGAAGAAAAGAAAGCCTTGTGATCGCCAAGTCCACTTGGCGAGTCACTGAATCGCTATTTGACCTCCTAAAGTTCCAATGTGCCAATTCTTGAAGGAGAAAACCAAGTTGGCGAGAGAAAGCAGCAATCGGCGGATCATCGAGTAGTTCCGCAATGTAGTGTTGAACAGCCCAAAGTTACAGAACTTTAGGAGGCTAAAGGCAAAGGCAGAATCGCCCAAAGTTACAGACCTTGAGGAGGCTAAAGGCAAAGGCAGAAGGACGAGGACATTGACTAAAGGGAGGATCACCGAGCTGATCGTCGAGCCCGACTTACTGCGCTGAATGGCTCTTTGCAGCATATTTTTTGCGACTATAAATACATTTTTGATTATTTAGTTTATTAATATTATTATCATTATTCATTCTGCATCATATTGTATTTTCAGTATATCGAATTGAGACAAATTTTCTCTAGTTTTCCCTAAACTTTGGAGAATTGAAGTTTTTCACTATTGAGAAATTGAAAGTGAGTTTTTGAAATTCTTCTAGTTGGAACATTGTAGAGACGAAATTAATCTTACCAGTTGATGGAAACTCAATTTGGTAACGATTTTTTTAATCTTTTTATGATGTTTAGGTAAAACCCCAATTCTTGAGGTGTGATTATGGACTTATTTAGTTTATGGGTATTGCTAACTGTTAGTTTAAATGCAGTTTAGAAGTGAGTTTAATTAGTAATTGTTGTTTAATTTAAGAATTGTAGTTGCAAATGCAGTTCTAACTTTGTGTTTTTACCTTGCTCGAGGGAGAGGTTTCAAAATCAAGATTTTTGATTAATGGTCAGTGGGTATTTGGTTGACATGGGTTCATCTTAAGAGAGTGAATTCTAAACTCAGATCCACATATTGACCTCGAGAGAGTTAATAGAATAAGGTGTGAACTGGTCTTATTTTGCTTTCTTGTTGATGTTCGAGATTAATCAACTTGATTCAGGGTACACTGTTCGAAAGAAAATTTATTCCTCTATGGCTTAGCTTATTCACTAATATACAACTATTTCCTAACAGTTGCTATTATTCATTTGTCTATATTAGCCTTTTATTGAATCACATCCCAAGATCCCTTCCCATTATTGTTAATCAGTATTGTTTGCTGTTGTTGTAGTTGATAATTTCAAACCAAAACCCCTCTTTTGACATTCGTGTCACCCCCTAATTTGAATTATGTTTCTATTCGATAATGTCTATTTCTATGACTGATTTGACCATATTCGTACTTCTAAATTGATTCTCAAACACGCACCACTCCCAGTGGGATTCGACCCCAACTCATTTAGTTGAGTTTTATACTGACTAGCAATCATTGACACTTAATCAAAGCCTCCTGGCCTTTGATGCTCAGACTTAACTTTTTGACAATTAGGACCTTTGGCTACAAATCCTGCAATATCTTTCTTCATACCGTTCCACCAATAGACTTGCCATAGATCACGGTACATCTTGGTGGCTCACGGATGAATAGAGTATCAAGAACTATTATCTTCCTCTAGAATATTCTCCCTCAAACCATCAAGATCCGGAACCCTTAACCGACCTTGTACCTAAGCACCCCATCTCACCCTTGGGAGAAAGCCTCAACGGACTTCTTGAGTACCGCCTCTTTCAAATCAACTAATATAGGATCAATGCCTTGTTTAGACTTCACATCCATCACAAAAGGACGATTTGGAACCATCATGGACCATGACACCACCCTTAGTGGAATCCACTAGTTGAACACCTAGTCGGGCCAATCTTGCACCTCATGAACCAATTTTTTCTTCTCATCCTCTACATCACTACCCATGGACAATCTACTAAGTGCATCCGCAACCTCGTTAGCTTTGCCGAGGTGATAAAGGACACTCATGTCATAATCCTTCAAGAGTTCTAACTACCTTCGTTGAAGAAGATTCAAGTTCTTTTAACTAAACACATATTGAAAACACTAGTGGTCGGTGAAAACATCTACATGCACTCATACAAATAATGACTCCATATTTTCAAGGAAAACACAACCACCGCCAATTCAAGATCATGGGTCGGATAATTCTTTTCATGGACTTTAAGTTGCCTCGAAGCATAGGCAATCACCTTACCATTTCCATAAGCACACATCGCAACTCAACTCTAGAGGTATCACAATACACCACAAAACCATACATACCCTCCGGTAAGGTCAACATTGGAGAGGAAGTAAGTCTATCTTTCCACTCTTAGAAACATTGCTCACAATCTTCCAACATCAAAAACTTAGCTTTCTTTTGAGGCAAAGTCGTCAATGGAGAAGCAATGAAGCAAAACCCCTCAACAAGCCTCCTATAGTAACCGGCCAAACCCAAAAAACTTCTAATGTTGGAAGGAGTTAGATGTCTAGGCCAAATATTGACCGCATCCGTCTTCTTAGGATCTACCTCAATACCCTCACTTGACACAATATGACCAAGGAAAGCTACAGACCTTAACCAAAATCCACACTTACTAAACTTTGCAACAAGTTGTTGGTCCTTAAGAACTTGCAACACAATTCTCAAATGGTCCACATGGTCATTCTCACTCCTTGAATAGATCAAAATATCATCCTTAAACATAATCACAAACATGTCTAGGTATTGCCTAAACACTCTATTTATCAAGTTCATAAATGTCGTCGGGGCATTTGTCAACCCAAATGACATAACCACAAATTCATAGTGACCATACGAGGTTCTAAAGTCCGTCTTGGGAATATCAACCCCTCTCACCCTCAATTGGTGATAACCCAAATGAAGGTCAATTTTTCAGAAATAGCTAGCCCCTTGAAGTTGGTCAAATAAGGCATCAATTCTCGGAAGGGTATATTTATTCTTGATGGTCACTTTATTTAATTGAAGCTAGTTGATGCACATTCTAAGAGACCCATCCTTCTATCTAACAAACAACACGGGAGCTCCCCATGGTGATATACTTGGTTGGATAAAACCTTTATCTAGCAAATCATTTAATTGCTCTTTCAACTATTTTAACTCCACCAGAGCCATTCTATAAGAAGGGATTGAAATAGGTTGTGTATCCTGTAAAAGATCAATACCAAAATCTATTTCCCGCATGGTAGGAATACAGGGAAAATCATCGGGGAAAATTTCGGCAACTCCTTCACTAACGGAACCATCTCTAGAGTAGGGGTTTTAGACTCAACATCCATCATCCTAATAAGATGGTATATCCATCCTTTGGAGATCATTTTCCTAGCTTTAAGACAAGAAACAAATTGACCTCTAGGGATAAAATTTCCCCACCCTCTTCCACTCTAGGATAGACCATTTGGAAATAGGAACCTAACCAATCGAGTCCTACAATCGATAGAGGCATAGAATGCATGCATCCAATCCATACATGATGTTTGCCGTAATGAATGACACAACTTCCAGTTCAAGTATCTACGATCGTGCAATAGTATAATAACCCAACCAAGGGTTGGGGTCATCCCAAGGGAGTGGTTTTGATAATTAATAGAGAAATAAAATTTAGTTATAACTAGTCGTAGCTAAAGATATCAACGGATAAAAACATGGTAAATTAAAGGGGGTGACACGGAAGTGTCAAATATCAAATGGGGGTTTTGTCACAAGTAGTTAAAATAGCAAAAATTAACAAGAAAATCAAGTATAGAGAAAGGTTCTTGGGGTGTTACCGCAATACAAGTTAAGATAAATCATTGGGTATAGGCTTTCGATAGGAAATTTGCAAGATAATAATGACTAGGCTAAGCTTTAGATGGAAATACGTTCCCTCTGGACAACTTACCCCGTTTCAAATGGGTTTCTCTAGGACACCCATTTGTCGCATGAAGACCATCCTACGCCTTACCCCACTCAGGCTCTCGAGCTGAGTGTTAGGATATGGGACTAGGGCTCACCCTCTCGAGCTGAACCTCATGCCGACCCTCTCCTTAGGCCATCAATCTTGTGGTCTTGGTTTCGCGACCTCCCTCTCGGGCAAACCGAATACACATGGGTAGATTTGAGTTTGCAACTACTAACACGTTAAATTAAACCACAACCACTAGTTGAAATCACCATTAAAATACATGCAACCTATCAGCAAGCAAAACCCAACAATAATATCAACCCATATTTGCTGAATCACATCCCAAGAATGAGGGTTTTTAGCCACACATCAAGAAATAAAAAAATACACCTAACATAATAGTAAATTAAAATGGGTATAATAAATTAAATCTTGATTTAAGCAAAGAAAAAAGAATGGAGAAGACCCACTTCCAACTTGGGGAAGATGAAACCCTGCTTTCTTCAAGTCTCCGAAAAACCCTCTCAAAACTTTAGAGAAAAAATATCTAAAAAAGTACTATCCTATTGTGTAAATAATAATAATGGTTTTCTATATAAATAATAAAGAGTTTAGTATTTATAGCCATCAAAAATTAGTGCTGTTACATAGTTTGGCGAGGTTAGTCGAGTCTGCCAAGTGACTCGGTGACTCGCCCTTCTTGTGTCTCATCGCCGTTTCATGCTTGCCTTCAACATCTTCACGTTCTGGATCATTGGGCGGTATAGTACTACTTCGTGGAGCTATTCGGTGAAGCGCCGACTGCTTTTTTTCATTGCCTTTTTTATCCTCTTCCTTCCGTGCTTCGCGTACTGGAACAGAGGGAGAAATATGTTCCTTTGGTGACTCGCCAAGTGTACTTGGCGGAGCTCAAGCTTCAACTTCTTCGTTCTTTTCAGCTTTTTTGTTCCTTTTTTGCGCCTAAGCGTCCATGCTTCCACTAAAACTTCAAATACCTGAAACTTAAGAGTTTTCATCAGGTATTGAGACAAAACAAGCATTCGAGGACACTATTTATATAAGAATAAAGCCCTAAATAAGTCCAATTTGTGGACTCATCAATAACCAAAATCACATTAAAGTCTAACATGCCTAACTCCACCAAAGTAATTCTATGGGACAAAGAAATGAGACAACTTCTATAAACTCTTTTAGCCACTATCGAGTCACCAACGGTGGTAGAAACTAAAAAAGGTTCTTAAGACACTTCGGGGAGCATATCAAACATTATAGCCACATAAGGTGTAACAAAGGCCAAACTACCACGGGATCTAATAAGGCATACACATCAATAAGAAAGATTTTTAACATACCGTTAAACACATCCGGGGAGCTCTCTTGGTCATCTCTGGATCCAAGAGCATTAAAGTGGTTTCGCTTTGGAGCATGGGATTTTGAATTGCTTGGAGGGGCTTGCTTGACTTCTTTCTCTTTGTCCGAAAGTTTTGGAAAATTCCTCAATTGGTGACCACCCTTTCCGCAACAAAACCACATGTCGATGCTGGCTAGGATAAGTACCATCTTGATTCTTCCCACATTTTTCACAATTTGGCCTATTCACATAAGAGCCACCACTACTACCTCTTTGAGGTTTAGGGTTAGACACCCTAGCCTTGTCGACCCTTGGGGAAGAATTTGAGGAACCTTGGTTGAGGAACCTTTGTTTGAACCTTGGTCGACCTTGTCCATCAAGGCTAGCATTAGAGAAATTGCCATTACCAGTTCTAGTTGTTTTCACCTCGCTATTCTTTCCATGGAGTTTCTCTTCTTCCATTTTTTGGGCATGGACCATGAGATGTGAAATATCCATATTCGGGACAAGCATTGCTATACGTTATTCTTTAACTACCATGTCAGACACTCCCATCACAAATTTATTCATCTTAGCCCTTGATTCCGCCACTATAGTTGGAGCATACTTGGATAGTTCGGTGAAATTTAGAGCATACTCTTTCACAGTTATACCTCCTTGATGAAAGTTAATGAATTGCTGCATCTTCTGTTTCCACAACTCTAGGGGAAAAAATCTATCAAGAAATGCCAACTTGAACGATTCCCATTCTACCAGACGTGTTCGTACGGGTCTTTCACACTTCCACTGATCATACCAAACTTGAGCCAGATATTTTAGTTGGTAGGCGGCTAACTCCAGCTTTTCCTCCGAAGACAACCCCATAATAGCAAGAACTTTGTAGACCTTGTCGATAAACCTTTGGTGATCCTCTACCACTATGGAGCCATGAAATTCGGGAGGGTTCATTCATGCAAATTCACTCACCCTTGAGGCGGCCGAATTCACATGAGTCACAACATCTCTATTGGCATGAGCCGTCACCACTTGAGCTTGAGTTGTCATACCTTGAGCTTGAGTCGTCATTGCTGGGCCAATATTTGAAAAGCCGACCTAACCTCCGCATCTTAAATAGCCGAAGGATTAATCAAAGCTTGATTAGCTTGAGGAGCTTTTTTATTCACATTGTCATCCTCTATTCTTCTAGAATTTGACCTTCGTATGTTCATATCCAGAAGACACAAGAGAAGGGTTAGGAGAGGGACTTTATAGAGTTAAACTATAAGGCATGACTTAAGATTAATGAAAGAAATGAAATTTCCTAAACATCTTATAGCCTCTCATGCATATGTGTGGTGCACTTCACACTCATGAACAAGATTATACTAGACATGGCTTATGAGACATTATCCTTGAATCATTCTAAGCCTTGTGCTCTGATTACCAAGTTTGTCATGACCCAGGGTATCCCCTAGATGTAACAAGGCACATAGAACCCCGAAAGGCTCCATGTAAGCCACTTAGTATATCATAACATAAACCATTAGAACAATAAGAGTAAAAACACATTTCAAGTCTTAAAAAGTTTTTCATAAAAGCAAAGCGGAAGTCTAGACTTGTCCCAAGTAGCCATCTATAATAATAGCCGAATCAAATCGGCTCACATCCCATACAATATAATCTAAAATGAAAATACAAGAATGAAACTACAATGATAATATCCATCCTCAAATCATGAGGACTCAACACAAAAAAGAAGAAATGAACAAATCAAAGCTCTAGCCACAATGAGGACCACCTTGAGTACTGGACCCTACACTTGGGAAAAATGTACAAACATATGTGTTAGTACAAAATTACACTAAGTATGATAGTCATGCACAAAATCATGAAAACATGCTAAAAGAGATATTATAGTTGAATGTATGCATTTTACCAAGTTAAAGCATCATTTTGAAGGTAATGGAAAATAATAAGTCATAAGCATAATCAACTCATAAATCATCAAATCATAAGAGGAACATACAATAAATACCCTCAAATCATAGTTGTGCAATGCATGAATAGGATCCCATAATATAACCCTTGCTAAGTAAAACTTCTTGAGTAGCGATAGTTCATAATTCATATTCTTGTCATAGTTGGATTAAGCCTTAACCAACATAGACCATGTGAGCTTAACATGGAGTCCGTTACCCACACCGAAAAGAGTTGTCCTACTTGCCTAAGGTAAGACCATAATTTGTTAGCTTTTATGTGGATCCACTAGCTAAATATCCTACGGGGGCACGTAGTTATGGGATAAGGAGATTGTTACTAGAAACCCGCCCTTTCTAGCGGGTGAGCTTCCATCTCAAGATATTGCTTCTAGAAACCTGACCTTTCTCATGGAATAACTTCCATCTCATAGTCAATATCCACTCGGCGCTAAGCATTTATCCCACAGAGTACTCATTAAGTGTTTACTTGTTTTATTAGGATAACTCATTAGATCATGCGTGAGAACAACCTTTCACCGTACATGTCTACATATAACATTAGATTCAATTAGGTGAGAATTACCTTTAGACCTAGAATCTCAATTATGTGAAAAAACCTTTCACATAATGTTCATTATCTGTTCATGAGACATAAATCTAATAATTATACATAATTCTCATACTTTTCCCTTCAAGGACCATATATCATATTCAATCCACACATCTTGAATTACTACATTAGACATGTATAATAGCATGATTCAAATAACTCAATTACTATCACGACCCAGGGGTACACCCTAGACATAACATGGCGAACTTGACCCCAAATGGGTCTCATACAAGCCCTTAGCATATCATAACATAAGATAATAGAAAAGTGCGGAATTTCATAACATTTTTCATACAATCAAAGTCTCAATGAAAGCAAAGCGGAAGCCTTATTAAACTTGTCTTAAACGATCTAGAATATGAACATCATAGGGACCAAGCCCATACAATAGTCTAAAACATAAAGAAAGACATAAAAGGAAATGGTGGTTATATCCTCGATGCTATGAGGACTCACCAAGTCTTAAACTCCTTGCTCCTACTAAGAACCTATCCTCGGAGATGGACCTCAAAATCACCGAACCATACATTTGATGATAATGTAGGCAAGAGTACGCGTTAGTACAAAGGTACTAAATGTGATAGCTAGCATAACATCATAAGAGCATAACATAAAAGTTAATCAACATAAGTCATATGCCATAATCATAAGTGATACTTCATGAACATAAACTATAAGCATAAGAGACAAAAACATAGTCATAAGCATAATCTCCAACATAGGCATCACATAAGCATTAGTCAACTCTTAGCCCTTCATATCATAAGAGAACTACTTCTCAAGTAACCTTAAAGCATACTTGTGCAATGCATGGATGAGATCCCATAACCCCACCCATACTAAGTATCACTTTTAAGTCAACATAATCATACTTACTATCTTTGGATCGCATCCTTATCTTACTTCTCATAGACAAGGGAATCTTCACCTTTAGTCAAACATATTCAAGGAAAGTAATTATAACAACATTCCAAGATAAACATATATCATATAGGCAATTCTCATATTAGAACATACTTACAATACTTCCTTGAAATGATCTAGTTTCATCAGATACACTGCCATTTAGATTAGGGACTTGTCCCTTTTATTCATAATAGTCATGAAAGAGTACCTCTTTACCAGTCCAAGAAAAGTCATTACTCATGAATGGTTCTAATCAACCTATTCAAGGCTACCAAGGTAATCACTACCTTATGCTAGTACAAGCTATCATGGAAAAGTGCTATTACTCAATCCACGCTATGCATGCAACACATAAGAGACATACCCATACTAAGTACTACTTTAGACTATCATACAACAATAATTACTATTTATCATTATAGACTACCAAAGAATAGCACCCTATTAGGCTAGAACAAGCTACCAAGGAATAGTCACCATATTGGATTTGACCAAGCTACCAAGGAATGACATACTATCATTCAAGTCCAAGCTATATAAGGAAAGGTATTATTTCACCATCCTAGCTACCAACGAAAATATTTGGCCTAACCAAGTAATGCTACCATGCAAGAATTCTATGATGCTAATGTAAGCTACCCTTAGGAGAGTATGGTTTCTCAATCCTAGGCTACCATAAAGTCCTATACACATGATACCATGCAAGTATTCGATGATGCTAGTGCAAGCTATCCTAAGGAGAGTATGGTTTCTCAATCCTAAGATACCATGAGATGGTCTTGTCTTACCAAGTCAAGCTATACATGAAGGGAGTTCCATATCACAACATCAAGCTAACATATCGAAACATGTTTTAATTCATTTTAGGTGAGCAAGCCTTTAAACCTAAAATCATTCTATGTGAACATCTTATCACATTAATACATAGGTGTTTGCACGACCCAAATCTAGACCCCGGATGCGACACGACGTACTTGACCCCGAAGGGGTCTCGTAGAAGTATGTTAGCCTCCGGCCTAACTTAGGGAGAACCTCCATCTTACCATATCCTCTTGGTGCTTAGCCTCCATTCCCATAAAGTATTTCACTTATATTACATCATTGTCCTTGAGAGGGCTACCAATATTAGGCCTACAGACCCAAAGCACATTACACATGAAAGGCCCCCACCATTAGGTCTACCGATTCAAGGTACATTTAAGGATAGGTCATTGATCTTCCTAGAAGGGCCACCACCATTAGGTCTTCCGTTCCAAGGTTCATCATTTCACACAAGAAAGGGCCACCACCATTAGGTATACTGTTTCAAGGTTTAACATCACATTACTTCCTAGACTCATAATAAAGGGCCACCAACATTAGGTCTACCGGTTCAAGACATAGCATAGAATACTTCATCATTCATTCATTCATTCATGAAAGGCTACCAACATTAGGTCTACCAATTCAAGACATTCAGACATCAAGTCAAAATACATTCATCATGCAAGAAAAGGATGCCTGAGCCTACCAATTCAAGATATACAATATATAGAAGACAACACTTCACTTTTCATCATCATCATCTATGAGTGTCAAATTGAGAAATAGCCTTTCAATAATAACACATTTACAATCAATACAAGATCACCTTTAATTCATTAGATTCTCATTCATATACTTTAGTAAGTAAACACCTCCACCTTTCAAGTGGATCAATAGGTCAAACACATTCTACTTCAACATGAAATTTAGTCATAACTTTCCTTCAAGGCCATGAATCTCAAATCATAAACACACCAACAATTTACCATAATTAAGGCATAGATACTGATACAATTTAATAACCCAAAGAAATTTAGACATATTACAATCATATAGCTTTATAATCAACAAACCCATTTCATAACGGCACAATTTAGAAATTGAGAGAAATCATGGATTCATAGAGTATTTTCATCATAAATCATAAATTACACACCAATACAATCATAATATAACATTAATAACCATTTGAAATCATTTGAAGAAAGAACCCATGAGATTGAGTAAAACCCTAGGTTTTTCATGTACTTGAAAACTTTGAAAATGTACTTTAAATGGACTCTAGGGGTGGAAGCTACCCCTAGATGAAGGATCACCATAGCTTAATAGACTAATTCCACGAAAATCCACTCAATTATCCATCTTCTTCAAGCCCTAAGTCTTCTTCTTCTCTCGGTGTTCAATGGAGTTCTAGAGAGAAGATATTTGGAGAGGGAGGGGCATTGATTTGGGGGATGTGAATAATGAAATCTAAAATAGTAGTTTATTGTTTTATTACTCTTAAAATATCTTAATACACTAAAAATAACCGTCCATACACTTAAAGAAATTAATAAATAATTTACCAAATGACTTTTATCCTTGTCGAGTCAAAACATAAAATTGCAAGCGAGGACCACACCCTAGACTCACGGAGCGTGAGTCCAGTGACGGACTGTCCTGTTGGTCCATGGTCTAGGGCTGCAACTTGCCTTAATGGGGTCTAACCCACGGAGGCAATCGACGGACAGTGGATGGACCTAGGGACGTGGACCCGTTTCGTGGTTCACCCCATTTTGGCCAAACTTCATGGTTCTTTAGGGTGTTGGAGTTAGACTTAGGGTCCTCCTCAAGTACCCTTAGGGTGGTCCTTGGGGAGTCTTACCTTGATGTTTAACCCCTAAACCCCTCTACCATAGCTTGGGACAACCTTTTACACCCTCAAACCTCACATCAACTTCAAACACACACTAGTTTGGCTCTAGTTTCACCTATTCGTTTTACGGGTCGTTACAGGTGTGTGTGTGAGAATGTACTATAAATAGCACAACAGCATATCTTGATCATAGACACTTCACTCTCAAAGTTTTCGTAAGCTTATACAATTCAACATATTAGATTTACTCTCAAAGTGTTAGGAATCAACATGCCTCACTGCAGGTCTTACTTTCAAAGATTTACTTCTTAAAATCACCTTACATACCTAGATTTCAAGGTATTCTAATCACATGCTTCATTCTTAAGTGATTCTAGTAATAAGTTATCATAAAGGTTGAATTTCAAGCTTTACTAGTCATGATCCATCATATATACATTATTCTAATTCAATTCATGTCTACTTGCTTTTATTCTCAAGAAATTACTATACAAGTCATCAATTCTAGAAGATTATCTATAAATCCTCAATTTCCCTTCACAAGGCATAAACCCATATTACTTCAATCTAATTAATTAGACTAGGGTTAACCATGGAAAATATGTAATATCATCATAATAACATTATTCACTACTAATTCTGTAATAATTGATCATTATCTACTCAATTACATCAACATACAACCATACCCACAACATAGGAAGAAACCCTAACTAGAATTGAGGTTCATCTTCTCAATTTGGGGGAATTCTAGGGGGCTCCATGGATGAAAGAATCCATGGCTGAATAAGATACCATACTTTGATGATAAAGCCCTCACAAATCTTGAAACAATTGAGGAATTTTCCCTAACTTTCTTCTATTCTTCTTCTTTGCTTTCAAGAGAGAGAATTTCTTGGAGGGAATTGGGTCTCTTTGGGTGAATTGAAATAATGATTTGGAATCACTTAATTAAGGGTTTAATATCTTTATATAGGTGGTATAATCACTAATAAAATGATACCACTTAACCCCTAATTAATTCTAGAAAGTTTCACTTTGCCCACACTTAACCGCCTCTCACTTAACCACTGCCTAATCCACGAGACCCCACTCACGTGTAGTTAGTGGACCAACGGGCCATGATGGTCAATCGTGGGCGGTGGTGTGAAGGTGAAATTTTGTGGCCTTGACCCATGAGGCTATCACGGGGTGTGGGTCCCCTCGTGGGTGGATTTTTTTGGGTAGCTTTTTGGGTTGTTTTTAGGGTCTTCCTCAAGGACCCTTGGTTGATCCTTGGGTAGTCTTACCTTGACGTTTAGACCCTAAACCCATCATTCTACGTATGGGAGGTCATATATACGACTCTAACTCCCACGTCAAGCTCTAGTTTAGCCTACTAGTTCCCGGGTGTTACAATATCTCCCTCTTGGAAACATTCATCCTCGAATGACACTCTAGGCACTCGTTAAGGTCACAAATCTAGATGAGCAACCCATCATTCATGCAAATTATCTAAATGCACATAAACAAAGGTCAAAAACTTCATTTTCTATCTAAACATACTCAATGCAACACAAGGGAGTAGGGACTACATCTAACAACCCAAAATGCATGAAATTCTAGATCTACTTATATTCAAGGATAAATTACAATCTCCTAGCTAAAACAAGCTCAACATACACTCATGGAGCCTATATGCAATGTACTCTCAAAAACATTTATTTAAGGATGACTCTTTCAACTCACAAACTATGGCATGCTCGTCTATTAATCTCATGAAGTCTATAGGCAACTCTATTCAATGCACTACATCATGAGAAAAAAACAATGCACATAAGTCAGTTCTATCAAAACCTAAGCTTTTTCATGAACATTCATATAAAGAAATCATTGCCACAAATAAACACACAATGACCTTGCTATTTAGGCACCCCATCTCCCCTTTGGGAGTAAGCCTAGGTGGACTTTCTAAGCACTTTGATTAACATAAAACAACAATGAAGCTCATACATACTAAAGAAAACATCAAAGTCTAGCATATCAAGTCACAAAAGACAAGCAAATATGGATTCTAATAAAGCATAAAACACATACCGGTAGCAACATTAGGAGGTCACTCTAGTTCATTTCTAGCTCGAAGAACATAAAACATATTCTTCTTTTAAGCATTATCATCCAACCACTAGGCAACTTGTTTACCCTCTCTTCTCATTGTCTTGGCCTTTGGGCAGTCTCTCATCTTATGTCCACTTTCACCACAACTAAAGCAACACTCTCTACCGGCAAAACACCTACCCTCATGTCTCTTACCACACCTAGCACAAGTAGACCATAGGGATTCATTACCAATTCCAGGCGGTTTAGGGTTAGAAAACCTCTCCTCCTTATGCATAGTAGTATTAAAAGAACCTTGTCCGGGAAACCTTTGTCACTTCTTAGAGCGACCATGTCCATTGAAATCTTCATGAAAAGAGTTATCATCATCCACCCTAGACCTTTTCTGTCTAGATTTCCCTTCCATGAGTTTTGTCTCCTCCATTTGTTGGGTGTACACCATAAGACGTGAGATATCCTTATCATGATGGAGCATTTTAGTACGACATTCTTTTGCTACTAAATCAGATAGCCCCGTCAAGAACCTATTCATCCTATCTCTCGAATCCTCCACCATGGATGGAGCATACTTGGATAGTTGGGTAAATTTCAAGGCATACTCCTTAACACTCATGCTTCCTTGCCTAAGGTTAATGAAATATTCCACCTTAGCTTCCCTCAATTCTCTAGGAAAGAACCTATCAACAAATGCTAGTTTGAAACCATCCTACTCTATGGGACCCGCTCCTACTGATCTACACTCCTTTCATTATTCATGCCATGCTTTTGCTTTACCTCTCAATTGGTAAGCGGCCAACTCCACTTTCTCTACCATAGTCACCCCCATGACATCAAGAACCTTATAAACCTCATTTATAAGCCCTTGAGGACCCTTATCCATTTTGGAGCCATAAAATTTTGGAGGGTTCATTCTCATAAAATCACTCACTCTTATAGCCGGGAAATTCACATTAGCTACCATCTCTCTATTTAGTTGAGCCATCATGGCTTGAACCAACATTACGATAGCCCACCTAAACTCTACATTAGTCACATTCTCCCTTATATAGTCAATTGGAGCTTGGGGAGGAGCTTGGAGAGGAACCTCTTGCTCCACATTACCTTCCTCATCCCTCCTAGGATTTTCACTTGTATTAACCATACCATGAAATACATAGGGCAAAAATTAGGAGGAAGACCTAATAGAGACAAACTCTTTGGCACGACTTAGTAAATGAAGAAGTGACATTTCCTAAACATCCAATAGCCTGATATTCATAAATGTGGTGCACTTCACATTTATGAACAAGACTCTACTACACGTGGTTTGACACATCCTAGAACCATTCTAAACCTTATGCTCTCATTATCAAGTTGGTCACGACCCAGGGGTACACCCTAGAAGTAACATGGTGTACTTGACCCCGAAGGGGTCTCATACAATTCCTTAGCAGATCATAAAATACGATAATAAAATTACTTAGATTGAACCAATAAAAACCATGGGTCCATGGGGAAATTTCATCATAATTCACCAATAAATCATCAATCCAATCATAATTCATCATATATAAACTAATAAAAACGTTTTTAAAGAGAAAAAATGACTTAGATTGAACCCTAGGTTTTAGGGGAGGGGATTGGAAGTTTGAAATTAAGTTTTGAAGGGACTCTATGGGTGGAAACTATGCATAGATGAAAAGCCACCATACCGTGATTAAGAATCTCCACAAAATTTGAGGAAGAAGCCTTGAATTCTACAAACCCTAGCTCCAATTACAACTTTCTTCTTCTTGAGTTTAGAGAGAGAAATATTGTGTGGAAGATGAAGTTTTGGTTTGATTTTGGTATTTGAGTATAATGACTTATTATGGGTGAATTTGGACATAAAACAACTTATATAGGACCCCTAAAATTACCCAAAACGACCTCACTTTAATTGGACTAAAATAGGAAATGACTTAACTAACCCTCACTAATTGACCACGCCCAGGTGTCACGAGCCACCTTCACGAGTCATGGTGAGGACCATGACCCGTGGTCCTCCTCGTGAATGTGAGGCAGTATGTAGGAATTTAGTGCATGAAGCCTACTGGCCTGAGGCAATCCCACGAGGGGCTCCAAGAGCCGTGGTTAAGACCATGAGCCATAGTCCTTCTCGTGGTCCTTGAGGTAGTAGCTAGGCTACTTTTTGCCACAGGATACTTTCCCAAGTCATCTTCACGAAGGGCTCCACGAGCCGTGGTCCCTCTCGTGAAGTTGGAGGCAGTAACTAGGACTTTTGGTGGCCACTCTACCATGGCCAAGGTAAGTCCACGAACCCCTTTCACGAGCTGTGGTGAGGACCATGATCCGTGGTCCCCCTCATGAAGGGTGAGGCAGTGTGCTCAAGGTAGGGGTAGCCTTGGCCTTTGGCTTTGGCTTGACCCCTTTGCCTTGGCACTTTCCTCTTGGCCTTGACTCTTACAACCCTCATTTCAACCCTAAAGGATCTTCTAATAAATGGGGACTCATTTTATGATTTTTACCCTGCTCTAGTTTAACCTACCATTTTCTGAAGTGTTACATTATTTCCCCTTGGGAAAATTCGTCCTCGAATGTCGATTTAGACACTTTACGGAAATAAAGACTAAAGACTAGTTTCCCATCATCTATGCAATATCTAAATAATGCACAATTCAAAGGAGGAAACATCATCTCCATCTCAAAACATACTCAATGCAATACAAGGAGGTAGGAACTACATCCATAACCCATTGTGCACAAAAATCATCATTTCTTATAAACATTGGAAGAACTACCTTCTCCAACTCTTGTTGTTATTCCACTAGTTGGACACCTTACCAGGCCAACCTATGTACATCACGAACTAACTCCTTCTTTTCTTGTTCTTTTACATGGGCCACACTACCCATGTACAATTGACTTAGGGCATCCGAAACTACATTAACCTTGTCAGGGTGGTAAAGGACACTCATGTCATAATCCTTTAAAATTTCTAACTAACTTCTTTGTCGGAGATTCAAGTCTTTCTAGCTAAATACATAATGAAGACTCATGTGATTGGTGAAAACATCTACATGGATCCCATACAAGCAATGTTTCCATATTTCCAAAGCAAATACTACCGTCGCTAATTCAAGATCATGGGTTAGATAATTCTTTTTATGAACCTTAAGTTGCCTTGAAGCATAATCAATTACCATATCATGTTGCATGAGTCCACACCCTAGCCCCACTCTCGAGGCATCACAATATACCACAATCCCATCAGTACCCTCTGGTAAGGTTAATAACGGAACGGAAGTAAGTCTCTCCTTCAACTCTTGGAAGTTTCCCTCACAAGTCTCCAACCACACAAACTTAGCTTTCTTTTGAGTTAAATTCGTCAATGGAGAAGCAATAGAGGAAAAATCCTCAACAAACCTCCTGTAATACCCGACCAAACCCAAAAAGCTTCTAATATCGGTAGGAGCTAGAGTTCTAGGCAAACCCTTGATCGCGTCCGTCTTCTTAGGTACTACCTCAATACTTTTGCTCGACACAATATGACAAAGGAAGGCTACAGACCTTAGCCAAAACTCACATTTGCTAAACTTCGCATACAGTTGGTGGTCTTTAAGGACTTGCAATATAATCCTAAAATGATTCATATGATCAACCTCAATTCTTGAATAGAACAAAATATCATCAATAAAAATGATAACAAACGTATCAAGGTATTGCCTAAACACCCTATTCATTAGGTCCATGAATGTCGTCGGGCGTTAGATAAACTAAAAGAAATTACTAGGAATTCATAGTGACCATATCTAGTTTGGAAGGCCATCTTGGGAATGTCAACCCCTCTCACCCTTAGTTGGTGATAGCCTGAACGTACATCAATTTTTGAAAAGTAACTCCCCCCTTGGAGTTGGTCAAACAAATTGTTAATTCTTGGAAGGGGATAATTATCCTTTATAGTCACCTTGTTCAATTTGCGGTAATGAGTACACATCCTAAGGGACCCATCCTTCCTCCTAACGAACAATACCGGAGCACCCCATGGAGTGATGCTTGGTTGAATAAAGCCTTTGTCCAACAAATCCTTGAGTTCCTCCTGCAACTCTTTCAACTCGATCCGAGCCATTCTATAAAGAGGAATGGATATGGGTTGTGTATCCGACAAAAGACCAATGCCAAAATCTATTTCCCGTTCGGGAGGAATGCCAGGAAAGTCATCGAGAAAGACTTCTGAAAATTCACTCACCACGAGGACCGACTCTAAATAAGGAGTCTCGGACTCAACATCCATAACCCTACCAATATGGTAAATGCACCCCTTGGAGATCATTTTCCTAGCTTCGACACAAGAAAAAATTTGACCTCTCATTATAGAATTTCCCCCTTTCCACTCTAAAATAGACTCATTAGGAAATTTAAACTTCTCTACCCAAGTATGACAATCAATAGAAGCATAACATGGATGCAACAAATCCATACCCAAAATCACACAAAATCCAACATGTCTAACTCTACCAAATCCACCAATGTAACTTTATGGGACAAATAAATAGGACAACTCCTATAGACTCTTTTTGCAACTTTCAAGTCACCAATTGGGGTAGAAACCGAAAAAGGTTCTTCTAATACATTGGAGAGTATTTCAAACTTTGAAGCCACAAAAGGTGTAGCAAATGAACAAGTGGAACAGGGGTCTAACAATGCATATACTTCAACAAAAAAGACTTGCAATATACCGGTCACAACATTCAGGGAACTTTCATGGTCACGACGAGATTGGAGAGCATAGAATTGGTTTTTCTTGTGAGCATCAGAATTTGAACCATTAGGAGGAATTGTTTGCCCTCTCTCCCTTGAACCTTTAGAATGGGACAATCTCTCGTAATATGACCACTTTTCCCATAATTATAGCAACTAATGAGTCCTCAAATTAGACTCATTTAGGGCTTTATTCTAATAGAAAAAGTGTCCTCGAATGCTTGGTTTATCTCAATACCTGATGAAAACTCTTAAGTTTCAGGTATTTGAAGTTTTAGTGGAAGCTTGGAAGCTTAGGCGCAAAAAAGGAACAAAAATGCTGAAAGTAACGAAGAAGTTGAAGCCTGAGCTCAACCAAGTACACTTGACAAATCGCCAAAGGGACATATTTTGCCCTTTGTTCTAGTACGCAAAGCCCTGAAGGAACAGGATAAAAAAGGCGATGAAAGGAAGCAGTCGGTAGTTTGTAGAATAGTTCTGCGAAGTAGTACTATACCGCCCAATGGTCCAGAACGTAAAGATGCTGCATGCAAGCATGAAACGGCAATGAGACAGAAGAATGGCGAGTCGTCGAGTCACTCGGTAGACTCGACTAACCTCGCCGAACTATCTGCCAACACTAATTTCTGATGGCTATAAATACTAAACTCTTTATTATTTTTAGAGAGAACCATTATTATTATTTACACAATAGAATAGTACTTTTTTTGAGATATTTTTTCTCTCAAGTTTCGAGAGGGAATTTGGGAGACTTGAAGAAAGAAGGGTTTCATCTTTCCCAAGTTGGAAGTGGGTCTTCTCTTTTCTTCAACATTTGCTTAAATCAAGGTTTAATTTCTTATACCCATTTGATTTTAGTATCATGTTGTATTTTGTTATTTCTTGATGTATGGCTAAAAACGTGATTCTTGGGCTGTGATTTTGCAAATATGGATTGATATTATTGTTTGGTTTTGCTTTGTGATAGGTTAGATGTATTTTAATGGTGATTTCACCTAGTGGTTGTGGTTTAATCTAATGGGTTTGTAGTTGCGAATACAAATCTACACATGTGTTTTTGGCTTGCCCGAGAGTGAGGTCGCGAAACCAAGACCACTAGACTGATGGCCTAAGGAGTGGGTCGAAATGAGGTTCATCCCAAGAGGGTGAGCCCTAGTCCCATATCCTAACACTCAGCCCCAGAGAGTGAGTGGGTTAAGGCGTAGGTTGGTCTTCATGTGACAAATGGGTGTTCGAGAGGAACCCATTTGAAACGGGGTAAGTTGACCGAGAGCGAACATACTTCCATCTAAAACTTAGCCTAGTCACTATTACCTTGCAAATGTCCTATCGAAATCATGTACCCAACAATTTATCTCAACTTGTATTGTGGTCACACCCCATGAACCTTTCCCCATACTTGATTTTCTTGTTAATATTTTCTATTTTTAACTACTTTTGACAAAACCCCTATTTGATATTTGACACTTCCGTGTCACCCCCTTTAATTTACCATGTTTTTATTCGTTAATATCTTTAGCTACGACTAGTTAGAGCTTAACTTTATTTCACTATTAATTCTCAAAACCACTCCCTTGGGACGACCCCAACCATTGGTTGGGTTATTATACTATTGCACGATCGTAGACACTTGAACTGGAAGTTGTGTCATTGATTACGGCAAACATCAAAATGGCAACATTGCTGGGGAGTGGTGTTATTTGAGAATTTTTATTTTAATAGAATTGTTGTTCTTATTAGTAGTAGTTTACTCACCAAATTTTTAGTTTTGTTTTGTTATTTGTTCAAACATTTCAAAAAACATAAGTGTTAATGGTAGTAATGGAAGCCATGTGCTCCATCAGGATGACATCGGCAACCTCCATGATGTCCAAGAGCCCAATATCAATAATCCGCATCTTATGGGAGGTGTTGGAGCTATCTGTCTTCCTCCAGCATAGGGAAACACAGTATTCCACATAACAAGCACCATGTTGCAACTTTTGCAACTAAAGGGACTTTTTAGCGTATTAGCTCATAAGGACCCACACGAGTATCTTCAAAACTCCATAGATATGTGTGGGAGGAGTTGATGACTGCATTTAATGTGTGATTTTTCCCTCCCTCAAAGATGATGACTATCGGGATAGCATCCAAAGTTTCAAGCGTCTGAATAGAGAACCTCTGCACGAAACTTGGCTCCTATTTAAAAAACTGGTGCAACAATGGCCAACCCATGGCCTTCCTGACAATGTGCTTCATCAATACTTCTACCGAAGTCTAGACTCGGTAAACAAGGGTGTCACTGATCAACTCTCACCCAGAGGCTTAATTCAACAACCATACGCAGTAGCAACCCAATTTTTGGATCGCATGGAAACCATCAACAATGAATGGTACACTCGCAAGGATCAAGTCTCCCTTATCACCATCCAGCTATCCACGGAGCAGATTGAAAAGGACCATGAGAGGGACCAAAACATGGCCAAGATCATGACGCAACTTGATATTCTATCCAAAAATGTCATGGGGGCTAGTGCCCGTGGTGTCAATGCTGTGGGGGTCGAGGGTATGAACCTTGAAAAGATAAAGTTTGAAGCCATGTATGTCGAAGAAGTAAAATTTCAAGCTAACCAAGGGGAGGGATATCGTTAAAACTACCCAAGGCAGGGTGGTAATCAAGGTTGGGCTAGAGACGAAGGATGGAAAGATCGAGATCGTGAATGGAGGGACCGGAATCCAAATTGGAAGGATGGAAAAAAAGATAGATATGTGACTCCTCACGAGTGACAAAAACCCAAGGATTCGTAAGGTGGTATATCTGAGGATATGCTCTCACTTATCGTAAACAAAGTTGAAGGGTCAGACAAAATGTTAAAAGGCATTAAAGAAGATGTGTCTACCCTCACCCAGACTGTCACCTCTCATTCAGTTTCAATCAAGCAGTTAGAGACCCAAATGGGTCATATATCATCTCATCTCCACCCAAGACAGCATGGGGGTTTGACTAGTGATGTTACAGCTAACCCCAAGAGTTAGGTTTGAAGGTTGACTTGCGTCGTGCCATGACATTAACTAAGGTGTTGTTTGGGAGGCAACCCAAAACCCTTTATTGCTTTGTTTTGCTTTAAGAAAATAATGGTGTGTTGTTTGTACAGGTTGAAACAAGGGAGGTGATTGAAATAGGATATGGAGGCAAGCAACGGGTCCAGTTGGCAGATAACTGAAAGAATTGATGAACGCAACTCTGTTCGCCGGCTAACACAATACATTGTCAGCCTAAACCCTGTACAACTCGGTGGTCTATAGAGAAGTTAGTGGTGCATCACCGACAATGTCGGCGATTTGCGATGTAGACCATCATTGGAATCTTCACATGAGCTACAGACCCTGGGACAATTGGCGAAGAAACCAGAAACTTGGCACTTCACCGAATGAATAGGCGAACTTGACTCACATCATTGAACGGGCGGGAACTGGACGGTTTTTACAGGTCACAGGTTTAAAAGTCCTATTTCACTCATTTTCTCTCATTTCTTCATCCTACCAAATTCACACCTGAACGCTAGCCGTATATTTCTTGCACTATGAGAAGCACTTTAGTTGGTTAAAATTATGCACGGATTGGGATTGCATTGCTGCCTAGCACTTCATTAGCATCTATTCGGCATCAAAGGTTGGTAGTCTGAACCCCGCGTTTCAAAATATTAAAATTGTACTTATTTGCATCATAATGAAAGTGTTAAACCTCTGCTGAGTCTCTGAGTTACTGGGATTACATATATTATCGATTATGATTTGGTACCTTTTGCATTATTCGAGGAGTTCCCACTTAGTACCTGGAAGGAATAGAAGTTTCTATGGGTCTTCATTGAAATTGAGTTATATAAGCATAAGTTGCATTATCTGGGGTTACTGGTTGAGATTTGCAAGGCTGGGTTGATAATGGACAAGTTGAGCTGATCAACGAGATGAACAAATTCTGCCAAACTGCACATCGATTCACCTAACATCCTCATTTCACTTTTAACTGAATGTTTTATGTACTGATTGACCTGTGACTTTCGGCAGTCAATTTGTTTCGCACAATACACTCAGTGACTCACCGAAAGAGCCCTTGTTCGCCCTTTGCCTGCGCCCTTGTATCATTTGTATATCAATTTCAACGATTAGCCTAATAGGATTAACACTTCACCAACTAGCTTGGCCTAGAAAATACACACCCAGAAACACCCTTTTGCTTCTATTTGAATTACTATTTAACTTGTCCTCGAAGTATTTGCAGAAATGGCTAGACCAAAATTTGCAGGGAGAGATGATCCACCCAGGCACATAAGAGCACGAGAATTTAGGAAGGATGAAAAGAGAGTAGAGCTAGCCAAACAAAGAAAGTACACCAAGGAAGCTAGGGAAAGGAGACGAATTCCCATCGACCTTAATGTGCACCCATGTGATCGAAGTTTAGTTAATGCAATACATGCCTTTAGAGCAACTCATGAGATAGATCAGATGATTGCAACAAATCTTGTTGTAGAGGCTAAGGCTAAAACAGACAATGGGGAACAAAATAACAATGCTCCAGGGACCATTGTTTTACTTCAGGGAGATGCATCAGGCATTGACATCTCGACAGAGAGGCAGACTGCATAGACACGACCTTTCTTTACCATTTTGTTGTCTTATCTTTCTTCAACGTTGGATATTGTTAATCTTTGCATTTGAGGAAAAACGCTTTTATTTTTGGCGGGGTGAGGTCCACACCTTTTGTGTTGATGTTCATTTTGTTCTGTATATATTTCGGTTGTTTTGTTTAAATTGTGTTAACACTGCTTTTTGTGGATGTTTGAGCTCGTGGCTCCCTTTTGCTTTTAATTGATAATGATTTTGACCCTTCCAAATTTTTTTGAATTTTTCTTACATTTTCGCCACCCCTCGTAAGTTGAAAATGGCTGTTTTTTCACAAAAAATTGAGTCTCGGTTTCGATCAATACCGATGACTTGAATAGTGCTCTCAATTGAATGAACATGAATGTACAGCTATGATGAGGCCTAATGAAGTTGCATAAATAATATGTGAACTCTTTGCATCTCGTTGTGATTAACCATTTATCAAATTGATTCTCTTGTAATGACCGTTGCATACTAGTGAACGTGTGTAGTCTTGTTTGACTAAAGTATCAATGCCTTGTGTGTTTAGCTTACTTTGAACCATGCATGAATAAACCTAGAATTTTCCTCGTTAGTCTGATTTATTTAGAAAGGTGTCCTCTTGAGATGATCTTAGGTAACTTTAAAGAGTGTGAGCCAAATTTGACTTATACCTCTTTTGTGGCATACCCGTGAGCGTGTGAAACTCTTTTGAACACCCCTTGAACCTTACCTTTCTTTGGAAGAACCTTGATGTACCCTAGACCTTACTTGACCCACTACCTATAATCCTCTTGATTTGTGGTTTAGTGAATAGCCAACTTAGGCTAAAAGCCTAAGTTGGGGGTATGGTAAAAATGAAAATAAGAAGTCAAGAACTGCTATAAGAAGTCTCCCTTAAGCCTTGGTTGCTGCAAAACAATAGAACCCTCCATAGAAAAAAAAAGAAAAGAAAAAGAAAAGAAAAGAATGAAAAAGAAATTTGTGGGATAAAGTACAAAAGAAATTGGGGTTCCAAGCAATTCATGGAGAGTGAATAAAAGGATGACTTAGAAGCACTAGAAAAAGAATTGATAAAGATGCCTTGAGAATACCACATCTCATGAGGAAAAAGTCATTGATCCTAAATGACTATACCTTTGCACTCATCCCCATTACAAGCCTTAGAAAGACCTTTTTGATCTTGAGTAAGCCGAATCAAAAGTCGATTGGAAAATAAGGGCAAACCTATGGGTGAAAATATGCATTTTGTTCCTCTTTTTGTGTGTGAGTGTTGCATCTGATTCCTGATCTTAAATTAACTAATATTTGTGTGTGAATATGGAATCATTCTTTACGTGAGGGTATTTAGATACCTTTTATTGAGCTTGAACTTGCACAAGTAGAAAATATTGCGAGCATGAGAATCTTTGATAATGGTGTGTCACATCTTGAATCGTTGAGTACACAATTGCTCCTTGCACAAGTAAATTGAGTCTTGTTGTGGACATTCATGATTTAGTCTTCTGTAGCACTGTTTGAGACACCCTTTTTGAACGACTGAACTTGAGTTTGCCTGAGAACAAGCAAAAGTTTATGTTATGGGTGTTGATGAGTCCACAAATTGGACTCATTTAGGACTTTATTCTGATAGAAATAGTATCCTCGAATGCTTCTTTTGTCTCAATACATGATGAAAACTTTTAAGTTTCAGGTATTTGAAGTTTTAGTGGAAGCTTGGATGCTTAGGCGCAAAGAAGGAACAAAAAGGCTGAAAAGAACGAAGAAGCTGAAGCCTAGGCTCCGCCAAGTACACATTACAATTGCTAAAGGGACATTATTTTTAAAGAGAACCATTATTATTATATACACAATAGAATAGTACTTTTTTTGAGATTTTTTCTCTCAAGTTTGGAGAGGGTTGTTGGGAGACTTGAAGAAAGAAAGGTTTCATCTTCCCCAAGTTGGAAGTGAGTCTATTCCATTCTTCTTCCTTTGTTTAAATCAAGGTTTAATTTCTTATACCCATTTGATTTTAGTATCATGTTAGGTGTATTTCATTATTTCTTGATGTATGGCTAAAAACCCCCATTCTTGGGGTGTGATTTAGCAAATATGGATTGATATTATTGTTGGGTTTTGCTTGATGATAGGTTAGATGTATTTTAATAGTGATTTCACCTAGTGTTTGTGGTTTAATCTAATGGGTTTGTCGTTGCAAATACAAAACTACCCATGTGTTTTCAGCTTGCTTGAGAGGGAGGTCGCGAAACCAAGACCACTAGACTGATGGCCTAAGGAGTGGGTCCACATGAGGTTCAGCCTGAGAGGGTGAGCCCTAGTCCCATATCCTAACACTCAGCTCAAGAGAGTGATTTGGGTAAGGCGTAGGCTGGTCTTCATGCAGCAAATGGGTGTCCGAGAGGAACCCATTTGAAACGGGTTAAATTTCCCGAGAGGGAACGTATTTCTAGCTAAAGCTTAGCCTAGTCAATATTATCTTGCAAATTTCCTATCGAAAGCATGTACCCAACGATTTATCTCAACTTGTATTGCGATCACACCCCAAGAACCTTTTCTTAGACTTGATTTTCTTGTCAATATTTGCTATTTTTAACTACTTGTGACAAAACCCCCATTTGATATTTGACACTTTCGTGTCACCCCCTTTAATTTACCATGCTTTTATTCATTAATATCTTTAGCTACGACTAGTTAGAGCTAAATTTTATTTCTCTATTAATTCTCAAAACCACTCCCTTGGGACGACCCAACCCTTAGTTGGGTTATTATACAATTGCACGATTGTAGACACTTGAACTGGAAGTTGTGTCATTGATTATGGCAAACATCAACAACCATCTGTGCCAACTAGGTACTTACCATCATGTTTTTTACCACATTTTGCACAATTAGGCCTAGGAACATAAGAACCACCACTATTACATCCTTGTGGTTTAGGGTTAGACAACCCTATCTTTGTTGACCCTTGGAGCACTAGAGGAGCCTTTGTTGGGGAACCTTCTCTTGAACCTTGGTCTACCTTGATCCTCAAATTTACCCTTGGAAGAATTTCCATCACCGGTCTCCTTTCCCTCTTCACTTTCCTATTCAGTTGCTTGAGCTTTTGTTCCTCAATTTGTTCGGCATTAACCATAAGGCGTGAATTATTCATACTTGGGATTAGCATTGCCGAACAACATTCATTGACTACCAAGTTGGATACCCCCATAAAAAAATTGTTCATCTTGGCCCTCAAATCCGCTACTAAGGTTGGAGCATACTTAGACATTTGAGTAAAATTAAGGGCATAATCTTTCACACTCAAACCCCCTTGCTTGAGATTTATAAACTCTTGCATTTTTCGTTCCCTCAACTCTAAGGGAAAGAACCTATAAAGGAAGACCGACTTGAACAATTCCCAACCTACCGGTCCGGCCCATATGGGTCACTCACTCTTCCATTGCTCATAACAAACTTGAGCCTCATCCTTTTATTGGTAGGCGGGTAGTTCTGCCATCTCTTATGGAGACACTCCCTTAGCATCAAGCACTTTAAAGATCTCATAAACCAACCCTTGTGGGTCCTACTCCACCTTGGAGCCATAGAACATAGGAGGATGCCTTCCTAAACAAGCGGTTGTACTTACATTGGGGTTCACTTGAGTCCTAGTATCCCTATTGACTTGGGCCGTCACGGCTTGACTAAATATTTGGAGAGCCGACCTTATTTCCACATTTGTCCTAGCCCCCTCTCATTGGGAACTTGAGGAACTTGAGGACCTTGGGGACCTTTGGGAGGAACTTGCTCATTCACAATCTCCTCTTCTCTTGTATTCATATCCTATAGACATAAGAGAAATGTTAGGAAAAGGACTTCATGGAGTTAAAACTCTTAAGGCACAACTAAAGAGTAATGAAAGAAGTGAAATTTCCTAAGCATTTTATAGCCTCTCATTCATAAGTTTGGCGTGCTTCACACTCATGAACAAGACTCTACTAGACGTGGTTCATAAGACATCACCCTAGAATCATCTAAACCTTGTGCTCTGATTACCAAGCTTTTCATGACCCAAGGTTACCCCCTAGATGTGACAAGGCGTACGTGACCCGAAGGGGTCTCATACAAGCCCTTAGCATAATCATGACATAAGAAATAGAAATGATGCAGAAATTTAAAACTTTATACAATCAATAGTCTTTCATAAAATCAAAAAGAGAGTTTAAACTTTAGCTCAATAAACCATTTAATACCACCGAATAAAATCTTAGGATGACATCCCTTTACAACATCGTCTTGAAAATGGAAAGTAAGATATAGACTAAAAATGAATAATCCAGCCTCGAATCATGAGGACTCACCAACGTTGGAGAGAATCAATCCAAACTTTAGTCAAGTGAAGAAAGTACAGCTCAATGCCCGGAACCTACACTAATAGAAAATGTAGAAATATGGGTTAGCACAAAAGTACTAAGTATGGAAGCCATGCATAAAACCTACAAAATTTGCAAAAAAGGGAAATTTAGTTGAAACCATACTTTTTTTACCAAGTTTACAAGTTATTATGCACATTTGTGAAGAAACATAAGTCAAACATATCATAAGCAACCCAAAGTTATACTTGTGCTATGTAAAGGAAAGATCCTATAATCCTTCCTAATACTAAGTATTACTTTTACGCTACCAACATCATAAATATCATACCTTGACATCATCCATAGTAAGTACACATAGGCATGGAAATATTCATGTTCATAACTTGTAGCAAGTAAAGTGACTTTTAACAACAATGCATACCATACATGCATAATTCATAAGTCTTCATACCATAAGAGAACCTCACTAGAACCACTCTTAAAGCCTACTTGTGCAATGCATAAATGGAGTCACACACATCCACTCATACTAGTAGTACCTCTTAAGAATTCATAGTTATAGTTCATGTTCATATTCTTATCATAATTCATATTCTTGTCATATAGGTAAATATAGCATTAACCGATATAGACCATGTGAGCTACATGGAATCCGGAGTATTACCCTCACACCGAAAAGAAGTGTCCTAGTTGCCTAAGGTAGAACTTCATATATTAGCTTTTAGGTGGATCCACTAGCTAAAGACCTATGTGGGCACATATTTATAGGATAATGAGATTTCTACTAGAAACCGAGACTTTGTAACGTAAAAGGTTTCCATCTCATGAGATAACTTCCTTTGGGAAGCCGGACTTTCTAACGTAAAAGCTTCCATTTTATATTCATATCTACTCGGTGCTAAGCATAATTCCCTTAAAAATTCATGTTAAGTCTTTACTTAAGTTCATGTTCATAAAGGAATGCACTAGGCACTCAAACCAACATAGTGTCATAATAGCTCAGAGATTCATAGGTCAGAATGTCCTTTCAACCTTAGAATCGTCAATATGTGAGTAAACCTTTCACATCATATTCATAGTGTGTTCATGAGAATGGCCTTTCAATGAACAACACTAAATTAGCATAGTCTTAGACAATTCATAAATAATCATGTATAAGGGTATGTGAGGATGATCTTGAATAAATATCACAATTACACAATAGTCATAGGATCTTCACTATCTAAGTGAATCATAAGCTCTTGCATAATTCTCATCAACATATACAAACCCTCATAAGTTGCCTTCCAAGGTTAGGAATCAAACTCTACCTAAACAATCTACAATTACTACATTAGGTTGGGGAATGGTATGATTCAATCACTTAATCAACGTAAACAAAATCAATTAACATACTTCCATATTCAATCAACCCATATCATAAATTCACACTTTAGAGATATGGGAGAATCATGGGTCCAAGGGTTTCATCATAATTCACCAGTAAATCATCAATCCAATCATAATTCGTCATATATAAACTAATAAAAACGTTTCGAAAGAGAACCCATGGCTTAGATATAAACCCTAGGTTGGGGGGGGGGGATTGGAAGTTTGAAATCAGGTTTTGAATGGACTCTATTGGTGGATACTACCCATAGATAAAAATCCACCATACCTTGATTAACAATCTCCAAGAAATTTGAGGAAGAAGCCTTGAATTGAACAAGCCCTAGTTCCAATTGCACCTTTCTTCTTCTTAAGCTTTAGAGAGAGAAATATTGCGAGGAAGATGATGTTTTGGTTTGATTGGGGTGTTTGAGTGTAATGACTTAATTTAGGTGAATTTTGACTTAAAATAACTTATATAGGACCCCTAAAAATACCCAAAACGACCTCACTTTAATTGGACTAAAATAGGAAATGACTTAACTAACCCTTACTAATTGACTACGCCCATGTGTTATGAGCCACCTTCACGAGTCGTGGTGAGGACCACGACCGTGGTCCTGCTCATGAAGGTAAGGCAGTAGCTAGGAATTCGTGAATGAAGCCTACTCGCCTAAGGCAATCCCACAAGGGGATCCTCGAGCCGTGGTCAAGACCACGAGTTGTGGTTCCTCTCCTGGTCCTTGAGGCAGTATCTAGGCTACTTTGTGCCACAAGCTACTTTCCCAAGTCATCTTCACTAAGGGCTCCACGTGTCGTTGTCCCTCTCGTGAAGATGGAGGTTGTAGCTAAGAATTTTGGTGGCCACTCTACCATTGCCAAGGCAAGTCCGCAAGCCCCCTTCATGAGCCATGGTGAGGACCACGATATGTGGTCCCACTTGTGAAGGGTAAGGCAGTATGCTCAATCTAGGGGCAGCCTTGGCCTTTGGCTTTGGCTTGGCCCCTTTGCCTTGGCACTTTCCTCTTGTCCTAGACTCTTACAACCCTAAATGATCTTCTAATGTACTGGGATTCATTTTATGATATTTACCATTACATTTAGGCTCTAGGTTAACCTACGATTTTTCAGAATATTGTAACAATTGTTATCTACGGGCCGTCGATGGGAAACGTAGACCATGCATCAACTTAATTTTTGGAGATGTTTCTTTTCTTCGCTACACATATAGCAAACATTAGGACCTTTTTTTTATATTTTTTGGACACTTATTAGACACTGACCCTATTCTACCCTTATCTAGGCAACACTAAAACACAAAACTAATAAAAAAGTCAATATAGAAAGCTAAAAATTAAGAAAAATTCATTATATTGAAAAGAAAACTCCTATAGTTGACTAGATATTACATTTTGGGTTGCCTTCAAATTACCGCTTGATTTAACGTCACGACACAACGAAGACACCTTGACTACTCAAACTTTACCAAAAACCAACTTCTATATCACCTCATTGACATTCTCAGACTGCCCCAAGTACATCTTTATCCGCTGACCATTCACCTTGAACCTGGTTCCTTCCTTATTCTCTAGTTCAACTGCTCCATGTCACGACCTAGGGGTACCTCCTAGATGTGACAAGGCCTATAGAACCCCAAAAGACTCCATACAAGCAACTTAGTCCTCATAACATACGAAATAGAACAATAAGTGTAAATCATATTTCAAGTCTTAAAAAAAAATTCATAAAAGAAAGCAGAAGTCTAGACTTATCTCAATATTGACATTTATTACAATATTGAATGAAATAGGGCCTAACCCATACACCATGTCCTAAAAGGGAAAGTACATGAAAGAAACTAAAAATAAGAAATCCATCCTCAAAACCATGAGGACTCACCAAGCTCAGGAAAAAAGCAAATCCAAGCTCTAGCTATAAGTATGATCACCTCGAGTATCAGACCCTACACTTGGGAAAAATGTAGGCAAAGTAGGCGTTAGTACAAAATTGCAATAAGTATGATAGTCATGCACAAAAACGTTAGAAACATGAAAAAGGGACATTTCACATGAAAGAAGTTAAAACATCATATAAGATATTAGAAGTCATAAGTCATAATCATGGATAACATAAGTCAACATCATCTTTAAAGCCTTTGAACTCATATAAAAAGCCTCTTGAGTAACCATAGTTCATTATTCATGTTCTTATTGTGGGAAGCACCCATAACCGACATGAGACCATGTGAGCTATAACATGATCACCGGGTATCTCCTACACCGAAAAGGGTTGTTCTACTTGCCTAATGTAGAACAATGAATTGCTAGCTTAAGTGGATCCACTTGATAGATAACCTATGGGGGCACATAGTTTCTGGGAGACAAATATTGCTACTAGATACCTAGACTCAACTAACGTAGAAGGTTTCCATCTCATGAGACCTACATGGGAAGCTCAGACTCACCTAACGTAAAAGACTTCCATATCATTTCAATATCCACTCGATGCTAAGCATAAATCCCACTAAGTACTTATTAGGTCTTACATAACTCATGTATCATGGAAGGATGTCCTTGACAACCAATCCAAGTTAGTTCATTAGGATTACTCTTATTCATTGATTAAATTAGTTGAGAATAGCCTTTCAACGTAAGAATCCTTTCTATGTGAGAAAACTTTTCACTTCATGGTTGTAACCGTTTCATGAGAATAACCTTTCAACAATACAACAACACAATCAACACTGGCACTTTACTCTCAAAGCACCTTTAAAGCATTTAGAAAAGTTTCATAATATCATACATAAACTCATACTTTGCCATTCCAAGGATCAAAGCCATTATCAATCACCAAATATAGAATTTAAGCATTATATAGGGATTTCATCATAACTTCATGTAATTCTATTACCTCATACTTTATATTATAAACACTCTCCTTTCACAATCAATAACCCAACCTATGAGATCACAATTTGGAAGAAAATGGGGATTTGCATTTGTTCAGAAGGTAAAAATAATAAAAACACTCTATATCATCAATTCTTTCATATTTAGACATAATTACACCATTAAAATTGGTAAATGAAAGAACCTGTGGTGAGTGACAAAAACCCTAGCTAATCTGGGAATTCTACCATTTGAAATTAAAGATTTTCAGAGCGCTCCATGGGTAAAAGCTACCCATGGATGAAAACCACCATACCTCAATTAGAATGCCCAAAGAAATGTATTTGTAAAACACTTTTTTTGAAACCCTAGTTGAATCTCCTTCTTCTTCTTCTTCGTCTTCTTTGAGTTGTCCAGAGCGAGAGTTTATGGAGAGGATGAAGTTTTGGGAATTTATTTGGGTTTTGGAAATAATGAGTTGAATAGGTTGGTTTTTGAGTAAAAATGACTTATATAGTGACCCTAAACTTACCCGAAACGACTTCACTTTAATTGGATTATAATCATAATCACCCAAAACAGCCATCACTTTAAGTGAGCTGCCAGGTCTGATATGGGGCTCCATGAGCCATGGTCCCCTTTCTGAACTTGAGGCAGTGGCTAGGCAACAAGTTCCTTTAGTCAACAAGCCCAAGGCATCTTCACTAGGGGCTCTACGAGTCATGGTTCTTGCCACGACCTATGGTCCCTCTCGTGGGCCTTGAGGCAGTGGCTTGGAACTTCCTTCAACCCTTACAGAACAAACTCCCCTCCACAAACCTTCCCACGAGCCATGCACTGGATCATGAAGAGGAGGCTATTTTCGAAGTTTTGGGGAGGCTACTGCCAAACCCTCCACAAGCCGTAGTCTTGAAAAAGAGCCGTCATGATGGGCGTCATAGGTGGGGTACTCCCTACACCCATGTAGGCTGCCTTAGCCCACTCCTTTGGTCCTTTCCCTCTCTCCTTGACTCTAACCCTCACGTTTAGCTCTAGTTTAGCCGATTAGTTTTCGGGGTGTGAAAATATCTCCCCTTTGGTAACCTTCATCCTCGAATGACGTCCTAGACAACTTACAAAAGTAAAGACTCAAGACTAGAAGCCCATCATGCATGCAACATCATCAAAATGCACACAAACAAGGAGGAAACATCAACTCCAACTCAAACATACTCAATGCACCACAAGGAAGTAGGTGTGGCGCGCTTCATACTCATGAAAGGGACTCTACTTAGTACAGCTTTTCAGACATCCTAGGACTCTTGAACCTAGTGTTGTGATACCACGTTTATCACGGCCCGAGGCAACCCTCTTGACGTAAACACGAGATTTAGGATCACGAGTGACTCAAAGCTAACCTTGTTGGCATATCATAAGCATACTTAATGATTTACTGATATAGAAATACTATGTGGAAGCTTAAACATGATATGAAGGGAAATAATGGGGGATACCCATTCTAAGTCTTAATATATAAAAAATTGAGAGTTCAATAACAATTGAAAGATCAAACTCAAATCTAAACCTAAATCTAACTATGTCTAAATGAAAGCCTCTAACTGACTAGAGTTGTTGGGACATGCCCCCTGCTAATTCTAGCTAAACTGAAACTAAAACAAAAATGACCGAATAAAATACATGTTAATCATCCAAGATGAATGAGGACTCACCACTGATACTGAACTGGAGATTGGGAACCGATCTATGCGTGATCTGAATGCTGAGAACGTAAACCTACATCATGAAAAGATGTAGTGCAGAGTATGCGTCAGTACTTGAATGTTACTAAGTATGCAAGATAGGATAAATCTGAACAATATATACATAACTGAACAAAGCAATAAGGGAAATGATATAATCTAAATTGAATGTACATACTTAAATATACTGAATACTGAGCTAAGTGAATGCAATGACCAAGTACGTAACATGCTGAGACTGAATACTGAACTATAACGGATAACCTGGTCAATGCACTAGAATCTTACTGTGGGAGCTATTATTAACCGACATGAAACCACGAGAGCTATCCGTGGAGTCCGTTGTTTAATCCCTATTGGCATGTCACAATATACCTTCCTATAGGTATAAAGGCATGAATGACGTGATCACTAAATACTTTACCCACAGAAGGGACTTATCCTACGGGAGCACGTAGTTCCAGAACTATAAGGGTGACTGACCCTAGTACACTCGGTGTTAAGCCTACTCCTAAGTAGTTATATAAGTAACACATTATAACTGAATTTTTTAAATACAAAATAGGTCAAAATATTGACATGCTAATTGAAAATGCAATATTAATGTACTGATAATGAATCATTCTTAACTGGGGTATGTATATCTCAATAACTTTACCTAGAAAGTATAATTCATGAGCTAAACCAATCTACACAACTAGGGTTCTGAGTTTCATGCAACAAACTAAACAACAATTCCTCAAAAACATGATAATCTAATTAGGACTAGTCTAGAAGCTGAACCACAACAATAATATGAAGTTCTCGAAACCATAGGTGTAAACATTATATAGAGAATCAACAATCTGACTGAATTCTAGGAACAAAATAGGTGAAAGGAACCCTCTAGTTAAATCCCACATACACGATGATGAATTTCACAGAGAAATATTTCAATCTCGGGGCTAGAACTAAAGGAAACCTTGATGTGCTCTTCGACTCTTTCTCCTCTTTTTTATTCAACTTGGATGACTTTTGGAGAATGAGTTGACTTGGATAACGTCTAATTAAGTTACTAGGCTAAATCTGACCAAAACGACGTAGTTTAGGTGGCCAACGCATAGGGATAAGACCAAACGACCTCTGACATAAAAGTTGTCAAGGCCAATAGATGAGCTTGACTGACGGACCGTGGATGGATCTACTGTTCGTCCAGTCAACCATCGACTAGCTTTAGAGAGGAATGTTGAGGGTCTTGATCCACGAACTAGGACCGTGGGCCATGGCCCATGGTATGACCTACGGTCCGTAGGTATAGCCGTGGGTCGACCCTTAGCTGGAATTTCTGGACTTTCTGGGGAGGGGCTATAGGTGGCTAACCACGGACCCCACCTACCGTCTGTGGTTCACCCTACTGTCTATGGTTTGTCCCTGTTGGTGGCACATGCAACTTCTGATTTTCTTCAATCTGGAATTTCTAGCGTACGGGGTGTTACAAGAAAACCTTGACGGGAATGAAATGAGCAGACTTAGTCATTCGGTCCACTATTACCCATATTGAGTCATGCTTCCACCGACGACGTGGCAAACCTACAATAAAATCTATATTCATATCTTCCATCTTCCAAGTAGGAATCATAATGTCTTGTGATAAGCCTCCCGACCTTTGGTGCTTAGCCTTCACTTGTTGACAATTAGGACACTTGAAAATAACTCTCGCGATGTCTTTCTTCATCTCATTCCACCAATAGACTTCCCGTAGATCACGGTAAATCTTGGCGGCTCCCAGGTTAATAGAATATCGAGAACTTTGGGCTTCTTCTAAAATTCTCTCCCAAACCGTCAACATTAGGACCACATAACCTATGTTGATACCTTAGTACCCCATCTCCCTCTTGGGAGAAAGCCTCAATGGACTTTTTAAGTACCACCTCTTTCAACTCAATCAAGATACGATCAAGAGTTTGCTTATACCTCACATCTATCACACTGAACGATTCAGAACCATTATGGGCCATGAGACTACCGTTGCTGGAATCCACTAATTGAACACCTAGTCAGGTCAACCTATGAACATCACGAACCAATACTTTCGTTTCTTCATCTATATGAGCTACACTACCCATTAACAATCTACTAAGAGCATCCGCTACCACATTAGCTTTGTCGAGGTGATAAAGGACACTCATATCATAATCCTTTAATAACTCAAGACAACTCCTATGGCAACGATTCAAGTCCTTTTGACTAAACACATATTGTACACTCATATGATTAGTAAGAAACATCAACATGGACCCCATAGAAATAATGCCTTCATATTATTAAGGAAAACACAACCTCCGCTAACTCAAGGTCATAGGTAGGATAACTCATCGAATGGATCTTAAGTTGCCTTGAAGCATAAGCAGTCACCTTACCATTTTGCATAAGTACACATCCCAACCAAACTCTAGAGGCATCACAAAACTCAACACCAAAGTGGAAGTAAGTCTATCTTTCAATTCTTGGAAACTTTTCTCACAAGCTTCCGACAATACAAACTTAGCCTTTTTTGTCAAAGTCGTCAAAGGAGAAGCAATGGATGAAAATCCCTCAACAAACCTTCTATAGTAATTGGCAAAACCCAAAAAGCTTCTAATTTTGGAAGATGTTAGAGCTCTAGGCCACCTTTTGACCGCATCCGTCTTCTTAGGATCTACCTCAATTCCCTCGCTTGTATACAATATGACCAAGGAAAGCTACGATCCACAACCAAAATTCACACTTACTAAACTTTGCAAAGAGTTGTTGGTCCCTAAGAACTTGCAACACAATTTCAAATGGTCCACATGATCATTATCACTTATTGAATAGATCAAAATATAATCGATAAACATAATCAGAAACATGTCTAGGTATTGCCTAAACACTCTATTCATCAAGTCAATAAATGCCGCCAGAGCATTAGTCTACCCAAACGACATTACTAGGAATTCATAATGGTGATACCGGGTTTGAAAAGCCATCTTTGGAATATCATCCCCTCTCACCCTCAATTGGTGATAACCCGAACGAAGATCAATTTTACAGAAATAACTAGCCCCTTGAAGTTGGTCAAACAAGTCATCAATTCTTGGAAAAGGATACTTGTTCTTAATGGTCACTTTATTAAATTGACGATAATCAATGCACATTCGAAGAGACCCATCTTTCTTTCTAACAAACAATACGAGAGCACCCTATCAAGATATACTCGGTTAGATGAAGCCCTTATCCAACAAATCCTTTAGTTTCTCTTTCAACTCTTTTAACTCCACCAGAGCCATTCTCTAAGGATGGATAGAGATAGATTGCGTATCCGGGAGGAGATCAATTCCAAAATCTATATCTCGCTTGCTCGAAATATTAGGAAAATCATCGGGGAAAACTTCCGATAACTCAATAACCATGGGAACCGACTCAAGAGAAGGGGTTTCAAAATCTACATCCCTCACCCTAACAACATAGTACAAGCAACCTTTCCAGATGATCCTTCTAGCTTTAAGGTAAGACAGAAATTTACCCCTAGACATATAATTTTCTCCCTTCCAATCAAGGATAGGCTCATTTGGTAATTGGATCCTAACCACCCGAGTTCTACAATCAATAGAGGCGTAACATGCATGCAACTAATCCATACCACGAATCACATCAAAGTCTAACATGTCAAGCTCTACCAAGTAAACAAGAGCAACTTTATTGGATACGGAAATGGGAATCTTCCTAATTACCCTCATAGCCACCATAGAATTACCAACAGGGGTAAAGACAAAAAAAGGTTCTACTAACACTTCTAGAGGAACATTAAAGCTCATCTCCATATAAGGCGTCAAAAAAAATAAAGTAGCACCGGGAACTAACAAGGCGCACACATCAATAAGAAAGACTTTTAATATACCGGTCACTACATCCGACGAACTCGCTTGGTCATATAGGGTTTGAAGAGTGTAAAAGTGGTTTTGCTTTGGGGAATTGGATTTTGAAGTGCTTGGAGGACCTTGCTTGTCAACTCTTCCCTAACCTTGAGCATCGGGCAATCTCTCATCTTGTGGCCACTCTTCCCGCAACTAAAACATCCATTAGTTCTGTCTAGGCACTTACCATCATATTTCTTTAATTTCCTCCTTGAGGTTTAGGGTTAGACACCCTCTCTTGATTGAACATAGAAGGAGTACTAGAGGGACCTTGACCAGAGAACCTTTGTCAAAATCTAGGTCGACCTTGTCCATCAGACCATGAGTTGGAGAAATTCCCATCAACGGTTCTAGCCATTTTCACCGCCCTATTGTTTTCCTTGAGCTTTGATTCCTCAATTTGTTGGGCGTACACCATAAGCCTTGAGATATCTATGTCATGGATGAGCATTTTCGTATGGCACTATTTTTCAACCATGTCGTACACACCCGACATAATCCTACTCATCTTAGCCCATGAGTCCGCCACCATAGTTAGAGCATACTTGGAGATTTGGGTGAAATTTAAAGCATACTCATTAACACTCATACTTCTTCAATGAAGGTTGATAAACTCTTGCACCTTTGCTTTCCTCAGCTCGAGGGGGAAGAACCTATTAAAAATTAACGATTTAAAAAATTCCCAATCTACCAGGCCTGCTCCTATGGGTCTCTCTCCCTTCCACTGATTGTACCACACTTGAGCCACTTCTTTTAGTTGTTAGGCAACTCACTCCGCCTTCTCTTCCGAAGACACCCTTATAATAGCAAGTACTTTAGAAACCTCGTCGATTAACCTTTGAGGATCCTCTTCTGCTTTGGAGCCATGAAATTATAGAGGGTTCATTCGTGCAAAATCCCTCACCCTTGAAGCAGCGGAATTCACATTAGGATTCACCAGAGTTACAACCTTTCTATTGGCTTGAGCCGTCATGGCTTGAGCCAACGTTTGGATAGTTGACCTAAATTCCGCATGTCTCACATTCTCAACCAAATGATCTATCGGAGATTGGCGAGCTTGATGCAGATATTTTTTTTTTTCATTTTCATCCTTTATCCTTGTTTCATTAACCCTTCATGTATTCATATCCTGATGGTGCAAGAGATGGATTAGGAGAGAGATATTTTTTGAGTTTAACTCTAAGGCACTACTTAAGAGTAATGAAGAAGTGAAATTTACTTAAAATCTTGTAGCCTCACATTCATAAATGTGGCGCGCTTCACACTTATGAACACGACTTTACTAGATGTGGCTTATGAGACATTATCCTAGAAACATTCTAAACCTTGTTCTATGATTACCAAGTTTATCACGACCCAGGGGTACCCCTATATGTGTCAAGGAATATAGAACCCTGAAGGACTCCATACAAGCCACTTAATACTCATAACATAAGAAATAGAACAATAAGAGTAAATCCTATTTCAAGTCTTAAAATGTTTTTCATAAATGAAAATGGAAGTCTAGACTTGTCTCAATATACACATCTATTACAATCTTGAATGAAATAGGGCCTAGCCATTACAACATGTCCAAAAAGGGAAAGTGAATGAAAGAAACTAAAAACAAGAAATCTTGCCTCGAAACCATGAGGACTCACCAAGAACGGGAAACAAGAAAATCCAAACTCTAGCCATAAGTATGATCACCTCGAATACAGGACTCTACACTTGGATAAAATGTAGTCAAATTAGGCGTTAGAAAACACATGCACTAAGTATGGTAGCCATGCACGAAAACATTGAAAATGTGAAAAGGGACATTTCATTTGAACGCATGCAATTTATCAATTTTAAACATCATATAAGATATTAGAATTCAAAAGTCATAATCATTGACAACATAAGTGAACATCATCTTTAAAGCCTTTGAACTCATATACAAAGCCTCTTGAGTAACCATAGTTCATAATTCATGTTCTTATTGTGGGAAATAACCTTAACCGACATGAGACCATATGAGCTATAACATGATCACCCAGTTTCTCCCACACCAAAAAGGGTTGTCCTACTTGTGTAAGGTAGAACCATGAACTCTTAGCTTAAGTGGATCCACTAGCTAGATAACCTCTGGGGAACATAGTTTATGGGATACGGATAATGCTACTAGAAACCTAGACTCAACTAATGTAGAAGGTTTCCATCTCATGAGACATACATGGGAAGTCTGGACTCAACTAACGTAAAAGACTTGCATCTCATTTCAATATCCACTCGGTGCTAAGCATAAATCCCACTGGGTACTTATGAAGTCTTACCTAACTCATGTCTCATGGAAAGATGACCTTAAAAACCAATCCACGTTAATTTATTAGGATAGCTCTTATTCATTTATTCAATTTGGTAAGAATAACCTTTCAACCTAACAATCCTTTCTATGTGATAAAACCTTCCACATCATATTTCTAATTGTTTCATGAGAATAACCATTCAACAACACAATAAACATTGGAACATTACTTTCAAACCACCTTTAAAGCATTTACATAAAGTTCATAAGATCATGCATAAACTCATACTTTGCCCTTCCAAGGTTCAAAGCCATTATCAATCACCAAATCTAGAATTTAAGCATTAGATAGGGATTTGATCATAACTTTCTGTGATTCTATTACTTAATAATTGTCACGACCCGGGAGCACCCCATAGTCGTAACCGGCGTACTCGACCTCGAAGAGGTCTAATACAAGCCTCTTAGCATTCATTCATCGCATAGACACCAAAACCATAAGGAATTAAAAACTTTCTTCACACACGAAGATACTTTC
>JAJONY010022721.1:0-28312 GCA_029582405.1 Solanum gandarillasii
GGACAAGTTGTGTATTATGCTTGAACTTGACTCATCTATGGTATTTATGTATCATTTCTTCTTCTTTTTCTTGCTCCCTTAGTCCCGATTTCCCCCTTGATTATGCTTATCGCTTATGGTCATTTTAATTGCTTTCGCGACCAAGGATGTGTAATGATACGCTATGAGGCTTGTTTGGGGTTCCTTCGGGTTCCCATTCGCCGGTCACGTCTAGGCCCTAGGCTTGGGTCGTGACAAAAATAATGACACCAAGAATTTTACGTGGAAATCCTTCTAAATAAGAGAAAAATCACGGACCAAGAGGAACAACTGATATCACTATAGTAAGAAATTTTGCAGTGTAGTCACGAAAATAATACTCAAAGTGACTACAACACACTCAAAAGGAATTCTTCACAGACTATTTTTCTTGTATAGTCTATGAAATACCTCACTTTACTCTCAAATATTATTTTTTTTCTCTCTATCTTGGTGTGTTCTACAAATGAGCAAAAATGCTCTATTTATAGGAAGAGAAAACCATGCCTATGTCACTAATGACATAGACAAATGTAGGGAACTTCAAAAGAAGATTGCAAATTTTACCAATTTGCCAACCACCAAATCTTTTATTTTCAACTCTAGCATCAATTTCTTTTTTCAACATTTGTTGTCACTATTCCTTTTTAACAATTGCTTGTAGCAATTGAGTAGCAAAAGTTCACCAAAAAATATGGGATGGACTCAACATGTATTTCTCAGCACAGATCTACTTAGTCAATCTTGGGCAAGACTGTCGATAAACTATAGTAGGGAAATTAACCAAAGGAAAGCCAAGGACCTTAATAAAGGTTATGTGTGTCTCTGGGATTTTGGGCATAGGCTGGGGGGGGGGGAACTTATGCATTTTCCCCACCTTTTATTATAAATAATTAATTTTTTTTCATGAAAAAATTTAACATGATTTTTTTTCATAGAACTTTGAGGCCCCCAAAAGGCATTGACCTAAGAATTCATAGGCATGAGTCGGCCCTGATAGCATCGTACTCTTACAGATAAACATGAAACAAGAAGAGGTGCAATGGCAAGTTCAACAAAATCAGCCCCAGCCGACTTACTCACACTCAATAAAGCTCATATTGTTAATCAAACTACCAGAACTGGTGACAATATGAGCTCTCACAACAGACCATATGCTATTGATGATATGTGTCTGATATGCCTGGTACTTCTCAACATACTCAAATTATCAGAATACCTCTACTCTGATTACTAAGAATGACTCTAGCATTACTCAAACCAGAGATAAAGACCATGCCCAACAGAAATCAGTAGATCCTCCTGAAAAAATTTCCACCAAATCACCATCTCTAACTATCAACCTTGAATCTTTACCAAATGGCATTTAGGATGCTGATGACTCAGAGTATGAAGATGATGAACTACATGAATCTACTTCTGAAAATGATTCTGCTAGTATGTATGGTAATGAATTAGTTGATATTCTTATGGACACTTTCAACCAACAACACTCCCCTCCAGCTGAGATTGTCCACACAATTGGAGATATTATTGAAAAAAACAATCTACCACTAGAGGAGGTAATCATTCCCGGGGAGAACTGACTACTAGAGCTAGTAGTCAACAAAGAATACATTGTGATAGTAAATCTATCACATAATTAAAACAACTCAAGCACGTCTTCGTAATGATTGGATCCCTCATTCGGAATATTATAGGCATGACCTCTCAAGGTGCCTTTGACAGGTTGAAACAACTTCAAAGGATGCACAATCTTCAAGTTATTTTGTATTATGGAACCAATTGAGATTCAATTAATTATCAATTAGTTAGTTAGTTAATTGATTGACAAGTTAGATGATTAGTTGGTTACTTAACGACCTAATAGATTAGATAGGCTAACATATTTTCTCTCAACTTGTATACATACCGTATTATATTCAGTTTTCCATTCATTTAGAAAATGTGAGAATGTTACTCTCAATCAGTTTCTCTCTGTGTGTTGCTTTAGTTTCTCTTCAATGCTCACCATCAATGGTGGACGTTTGATTCTTCTCACTTTCAGCTGAGTTTTGACATGGTATCAGAGCAAGGAATTGCTTTCTCTATCTTCTGCAAGGACTACACTCGAGTTTTTTAGTTTGAGGTTCTTCATTTCCCTAATTCAATTTTTTGATTCACTATTTCGATTCTCAATCTCTCTTTTCATTTCCTTGCAATTTTGCTTCAGTCAACTAGATCATAGTCTTTCATTTACTTCTGTCTTTGTATTTTCGTTTTTCCCCAACTTCCTGCAATTTGTTTGAGCTCATACAAAGCAAGAAGTTACAATTCTAGGTGTAGACAAATTGATCAATCCAATCAGTCCTCTCTATATCCATCCATCTGATAGTCCAGGGGTAACTCTAGTACATGTTCCTTTCTATGGAATTGGATATTGATCATGGAGACGAGGAGTACTCAGATCCCTATCAGTGAAGAACAAGTTAGGTTTCATTTTTGGGGACTATAAGAAACTGACTTCAACTGAGCCAAGTTATAGGCAGTGGGAACGATGTGATGATATGGTCACATCCTAGATTCTTAATTCACTAAGCAGGAAGATCACAGATTGTGTAGAGTATGTGGATAATGCTTTGGAATAGTGGACTGGGCTGGAGGATCATTATGATCAAACAAATGGAGCAAAGCTATATCAGATCCAAAGAAAAATCATTGATCTCAATCAAGGAATTTCGGACATCACTACATATCACACCAAGATAAAGAAACTTTAGGAGGAATTGAATAATTTGATTACAAAAGGCCAATGCAAATGTGTATGCCCCTGTGGAGCTAAGCACAATATGCACAAGGCTAAACAAGATAGAAGATTGATTCAGTTTCTAATGGGACTAAACGAAATCTAAACAGTGATTAGGGGAAACATATTAATGATGAATCCATTACCATCTATGGCACAAACATCTGCTTTGTTGATACAAGAGGAAAAACAAAGAGAATTTAAGACACAAGCTCAAATGTTTGTTGAATCAAGTTCCCTTGTTACCAGCACTTCAGGAACCTTTGCTAGCAGTACATCAGGTGGTTCAGGAGGTCGAGGTTTTAAGAAAAACTACTCCTCCTCAGTTTTAAACCACAGAAGTGGGTCATTCTGTGAACATCGCAAGAAACTAGGTCACATTAAGGATAAATGTTTCAAGATACATGGATATCCATAAGGTTCAACTCATAATCGATTCGCAATGCCACAAAATGAACATCAGACCTACAATCAATTCCAAGGGCAGCAATTCTATGGCCAACACAACTCTAACCATGCACATATGTACAATAACAAAGGAAAGAATATATCAGCTAATTCTGTGGGATTATCATGTGATTTCAATCCTGACCAAGAAGGAAGTGGATCTGGGAATCAAACTGACAACCAAATGAACCACAACATCAGTATCACCAACGAGCAATATGGACAGGTTTCTCATCTCTATTGGAGTTCTTTGACTGAACTTCAACTCTATAAATAGAAATAAAGGCAAGAAGAAGAGAAGAAATATTTTATGGTGGAAAGATGATTTTTAATTGAACTGAAATGGTGTTTAAATACAAAAAAATTGTTATTGATAAGGTTTGGAGAGAATAACTTGCTTATCGGTCAATGATTACACTGATATAAATATATAAAGAGTACTAACAAACTATGGTAACTAAATAATCAAATCCCTACAAATCAGCTAGACTACCATATATATAATATTGTGCAGCTATAACTTGATTCTGTAACACTCCCCCTAAAGTTGGAGCATAGATATTGATCATGCTAGCTTGTTACAAAAGCAATCAACTCGAGTTCCATTTAACGCTTTTTGTGAACAAATCAGCTAGTTGCTCTCATGTCTTCACATAACCAGTGGAAATCAATTTTTCCTGAATCTTCTCACAAATAAAATGACAGTTTACCTCAATATGTTTAGTTCTTTTATGATACACCGGATTTGAGGCAATATGAAGAGCAACTTCATTATCACACCAGAGCTAAGCTTGTGTATGGTGGTTTATGCCAATTTTCGTTAAAAGATGATGTATCCACATAATCTCACAAGTAGACTGCGACATAGCTCTATACATGGATTCTGCACTAGATCAAGATACAACACTTTGTTTCTTACTTCTCCATGAAACTAAGTTCCCTCTAACAAAAACGCAATATCATGTAGTCGATCTCCTATCAATTTTTTACCCAACATAGTCAGCATCTGTAAATAACTCAACATGAGTATGGCCTTGATTGATATACAATATGCCAAGTCTAGGGGCTTCTTTCAAGTAAGACAAAATCTGTTCCAAAGCTTCCCAATGTTTAATCGTAGGCGCGAACATGAACTGACTAACAACACTTACTGCAAAAGCAATATTTGACGAGTCACAGTAAGGTTGTTTAACTTCCCAACTAACCTTTTATATTTCTCTGGATCATCAAAAGGATCTCCATCATTTGTCATAGGATGCACATTGGGAACCATTGGAGTACTACAAGGTTTGGCTCCCAACTTTCCAGTGTCAGCAAGCAGGTCAAAAATATACTTTCTCTGAGATAGAAAAATTCCCCTCTTGATTCTATTTACTTATGATCCCAAAAAGTATCTTAACGGGCCAGATCCTTCATTTGAAATTTGGTATTTTAGAAAGACTTAAGGGAAGAAATCCCCACATAATCACTTCATGTGATGACAATGTCATCAACATATACAACAAGAAGAATAGAGCCAAATGTTGATTGCCGATAGAAGACTGAGTGATCACATTTACTCATTTTCAACCCAAAATCTTGAACTACCTCACTAAACTTGCCAAACCAAGCACGTGGACTTTGGTTCAATCCATACAAACTTTTTCAAATAACAAACTTTCGCATACTCCTCTTGAGCAACAAAACCGGGTGGTTGCTCCATATAAACTTCCTCCTGAAGATCACCATGAAGGAATGCATTATTGATACCTAACTGATCCAAAGGCCAATTCTCGGAAGCAGCTAGAGAAATGAACAAGCGAACAAAAGTGAGTTTGGCAATTGGAGAGAAGGTGTCTGAATGATCTACCCCATATATCTGAGCATACCCTTTAGCCACAAGTCTATCCTTAAATCTTGCTACAGAACCATCCGGATTAACTTTAACTGTGAAGACCCACTTACATCCCACTGGTTTCTTTCCCTTTGGTAAATCAACCAAATCCCATGTGTGATTTTCCTCTAAGGCATGTATTTCATCTAACGTTGCATTAGACCATCCTGGATGGTTCAATGCCTCATTCACTGTTTTGGGTACAGAATGGAGTCTAGAGAAGCAATTAAAGATCTAGACGTGAATGATAAGCGGTCATAGGAAACAAAATTAGCAATAGAATATGTGGATTTGCACGTGCGTGTACCTTTGTGAAGAGAAATAGGAAGGTCAAGATTTTCTAAAGGATCAGGTGACCGAACGGGTGCATGACAAGTATCATCAGTCTCTCACCTCCTTAAATAGACTTGAACAATTGGCGGTCTTGTTACCACAGATGGATTGGGTACTCAAGGTACAATAGTTGAGTGGTGATCAATAAAAGAACTGAGAGATGGAGGAACAACATCAGATTGTTTTGTCAAAACATGAGTGACTTAATAGACTAACCACTCATCTTCCTCCCTTGACTTATAGAAGTAGGAGGTGTATAAAAAATGGTGTAGTCTCTGAAAATACCACATCATTTGATACAAGATATTTGCCAAGTTTAGTAGAAAACACTGATACCCTTTTGGAAGGTGAGAATAACCAAGAAAAACACATTTCAATGCCTTAGGATCTAACTTGGTAACAGATGGTTGAACATCTCGAACATAACATGTGCTTCCAAACACCTTCGGTTCCACTAGAAATAGTGACTTATTAGGAAAAAAAGAACAGTATAAGGTGTATTACCAACAAGCACAGTAGATGGCATGTGACTAATCAGAAAACAGGTTGTAGAGACTGTATCTGCCCAGAATTGTTTAGGAACCTTCATCTGAAATAAAAGTGCCCGATATGTCTCAAATATATGTCTATTCTTCCTCTCAGCAACTCCATTTTGAGAGGGTGTATCAACACATGAAGACTGGTGGAGAATACCATGTTGTCTCAAATATGATTGAAACAACTTTGACATATATTCTTTAGTGTTGTCACTTCTTAGAGAGCGAACTGAAGCATTGAATTAGGTTTTAACTTCAGCAAAAAAGGTGCAAAAGTGAGTAAACACTTCAGAGTGACTCTTCATAAAATAAATCTAAGTCGTTCGAGATAAATCATCCACAAAAGTGACAAAATACCCATGTCCCATTTTGTAAGTAACTTGACATGGTCCCTAAACATCAGAATGAACTAACTTAAAAGTTGACTCAGCCCGCTTATTAACCCTTGGACCTATTGAGTTGCGATGATGTTTTGCAAATCGACATGACTCGCATTCCAGTGAAGAAATATTTTGAAATTGTAGAGGTAGAGAGAGATGTCCCAATCGATAATGTGCTTCAAACGGAGACACTACACTTGAGTATCGACAATGTGCTTCAAACGGAGACACTACACTTGAGTAAGCAACAGACTGAGACTCTCATTCATCAAGGATATAGAGATCATCAGATACATGTCCTTTACCAATAGCCTGTTTTGTTAAGATCACGAAAGAAACAATGATTGGGAAAGAAAGATATATAGAAATTAAGGTCTCTGGTAACTTTGCTAACAGAAATCAAATTAAAGGCCAACATTGGTAGACTTAATATAGATTACAAGGTAATAGATGATGTTGGTTTAAGAATCCCATATCCAACACTATTGCAAGTTGATCCATCAGCTACACTAACCGGAGAGGGTGTTTTGTGTGATTGAAAGCTAGAAAATACATTAGGATTACCTGTCATGTGATTTGTTGCACCTGAATCAATCACCCATTTATTTGAAGACGTTATAAGACATGACTCCGTAAAAGAATTAATTGAAGTGGGTTCCTTCACTGATTTATGATATTGAGAGATTTTAGCAAATTCTTCCATCAAAACCAAAACCATTTTATCATATAATGAACTTGAAGCAGTCGTTTCCCCAAACTCACTATATCAAATCAGAATAATAGAGAAATTGACAAAGCTCTGCAATCAGAATACTAGAGAAATTGCCAAAGTTTTGCATCAACATGTTATCCCAACAATTTTGTCCACGCCAATAAGTCAGATTGTTTGACTCAACTGAAAAAGAACTCCACTCAAATATAAAGGTCTTAACAGTGAAGCAATCAACTCTCAACTAAAAGGTTCAAACTCAAATAGACTGAAACACCAGTTGTTCTTGAGATGGTCTAGAAAATAAAATATGAAATACCCAAATTATCCAGATGTGAAACTAATTGGATAGTGAAGAGTAAAAATTCGAATAGCAGCAACAAAATTCAAACAACGTTGCAGCTCAAAACAGATCAAAGCGGCAGACAAAGAAATTCGAACTCAAATATGACTAAAAGAAATCACAAAACCTGGTTGTTGATGCTTATTCTTCAAAACTTGGTCCAATATCCAAAAGACTACCATAAGTCAACTGAGAATTTCAAGCCGACACCAAATCAGGAATCCAGACCAAGAGTGGTCCACACACGCGCCTCCATGTCTGGCTAATTCCAGCGATGACCAGCCGTGAAGTTTGACATACTACACTGTCTAATCTGACAAGGCTCTGATATCATGTTATTGATAAGGTTTTGAGAGAATAACTTATTTATTGCTCAATGATTACAGTGATATAAATACATAATGAGTACTAACTAACTATGGTAACTAAGTAATCAAATCCCTACAAATCAGCTAGACTACCATATATACAATATTGTGTAGCTTTAAATTGATTCTATAACAAAAATAAATAAATAACTAAAGCATATATTTAAGCAATTACTTTTCACATGATTTCACGATAACAAACTCTTAAAAATAGAAATAACTGTCAAGGCTTTGGTAAAAAGATCCGTCAGTTGAAGATCTGTCTTGTAGTACTTTAACCCAACATATCCTTCTTTCGGTGCGTCTCTTAGAAAGAATATTTTGATATTGAAATGCTTGTTTTTTCATGAAAATCTGGATTACTTAAGATAGAAATAGCTGCTTGATTATCCACGCCTCTGTGCATTTTTCTTGCTTTAAATTCATCTCAAATAGCACTTTTCTAAGCCATAAGGCCTGATTTGCAGCAATTGTTGATGCTATGAATTCAGCTTCAGCCGTTGATTGTTCAACAATCTCTTGCTTCTTAGAACACCAATAAAACACTCCTGGACCAGATTAAAACAATAACCAGAAGTACTTTTCATGTCATCGGAAGAGTCACCCAAATTACTATCAGAATACCCCTGCAACACATAATTCTTATTTGCATAGAACTTAATTTCAAAATTCAATGTTCCCTTAACATATCTTATCACCCTTTTAGCTGCTTTAAAATGAGTGTCAGTTGCACAATTACTGAATCTATATAAAAGACTTACAACATATGAAATGTCGGGTCTTGTTGTAGTAAGATACATGAAACAGTCAATCAAACTCCCGTAAAGAGTCTCATCCCCTTTTTCAGCTTCATCATTCTTACTCAACTTTTCCTTCTGACAATTTGGAGTAGTTGTCTCTTTGTAATTTTTAATTCTAAACTTTTTCAAAATGTCTTTTGCATACTTCTTTTGACAGATGAACACTTCATTTTTCTCTTACTTGATTTCCATTCTCAGAAAATACATCATTTCTCCCAAATTTGTCATCTCAAAAGTATGTTGCATATCTTCTTTAAATTTCTTGACAAGTTCATTATTACTTCCAGTAACCAGTAGCTCATCTACATATACTGAAATAACAATAAAATTAACTTCATCACCTTTAATGTAGAGAATAGCTTCACTAAGCCATTTTCTAAAGCCCAATTGAAGCAAATGATCATCAATCCTACTGTACCAAACTCTTGGTGTCTGTTGTAGTCCATAAAAAGCTTTTGAGTTGATACACTTCATCTTCATGCCCTTTGACTGCAAATCCTTCAGGTTGCTCAATATAAATTTCCTCTTCAAGAAAGCCATTGAAGAATGGAGATTTAACGTCCAACTGAAACACATTCCAGCCATTTTGTGAAGCTATAGCCAACAACAATCTGATGGTTTCTAATCTAGCAACATGAGCAAATGTATCAGAAAAATCAATACCAAAAATTTGAGCGACCTCTTTGCAACTAGTCTGGATTTGTGCTTGTTGCTAGAGCCATCTGCATTTAACTTGGTTCAGAAAATCCACTTCACTATTATGACTATCCGATGTTTAGGTCTTTTCACAAGTTTCCATATCTGATTTTTCTCAATCATGGTGAGTTCCTCCTGCATTGCAGCTCTCCATTTTGGATTTTTCTCTGCTTCCCAAAAATTTGTTGGCTCAAGAACAACCGTATTGCATCTCTCATAAATATCAAAGATAGATCTTGTGCCTCTTACCAGGATATCATCCACAGATTCATATTCTTTTAGCTGGAGAATTGTACTTTGATCTGGAATGAATGTTGGTTCTGCTTCTTTCTAGTTCCATTGTTCATCTTCCATGAAATACACATCTCCACTTATCAGGATTTCCTGTATTAGGTTGGAAAACTCGTATGCCTTAAAAATAGTTTTGTAATCCACAAATATTCTAGCTTCAACTTTTTTATCCAACTTATCTCTTTTAGCCAATGGCACATAAGTAAAGCACAAGCATCCAAACACATGGGGCTTTTTAAAAAACGTTTATAACCATACCAAACTTCAAATGACGTCTTTCATTCTAATTCTTTTGTTGGAAGCATGTTGAGTAGAAAGACTAAGGTATGCGCAGCTTGAACCCAGTACTCTTTTGGCAAACACTTCTCGTACAACAAACATATAGCCACCTCCATAATGGTACGATTCTTCATCTCTCTAATTCCATTTTGTTGTGGAGTATATGGAGCAGTGAGTTGGTGTTCAATCCCAGCTTCTTCACAAAATATATTGTCAAATGTGTACTCCTTACCATTATCGAACCATAAAGATGAGAGCACCTAGACACCCATCCTACCTTAGCTTAAATGTACGATTCATGAAAATAAGGGTATACACTTGAACCAATAAATTTTGATGCACTAATAGACACCTCTTAAGCCGTAGTGCAAATTCCATACCCTTTTTTATGACTAAATCTGAAAGAATTACACCATTAGCAATATAAGCTCCAAACACGACCATCACCTCAAAAATGAAGGCGTAGTCAACAAAATTAGAGTAAAGAAGGAAGTCTGCGTCAATTTACTACTGACGACACAATTGCACGATTAAGAGTATGAAAGAATGAGAAACATTTGTAAATGTATCATAGCCTTCTCGTTATAAGTGTGACATGCTTCACACTCATAAAAAGGACTCTACTCGACAGGGTTTTGTATACACCCTAGGACACTTGAACCTTAAGCTCTGATACCAAGTTTTTCATGTCCCAAGACGAGACATGGCATTCGAAACCCCCATAGGCCCGAGAGTACCAACCAACCTGCTTAACCCGAATAATCTAATGTAAATACCAATTTAAATATTAATGCGGAAAGTAAGGACCATTTCAATTAACCTTCAAGAGAATTCAAAAGAGGAAAATCAATTTGACTCTAAATTAGAAAACCAAATTCAACTAACCATATGTCTACGAAACCTCTAGTAAAAGAATAACAATGTTTACATCGGGATATGGTCCCCCAACATATTATGAAAATCAAAGGAATGACAGATAAAGAAAAGTTCACTTTACGAAAGATGGAAAGCTCACCACGATACTGATTGTTATCCCTCAATGATCTATTATTGCTCGAAACTACAAACTGGTGTCTCTGATCCTACATCGTGAAATGATGTAGCATCCGAAGACGGTTAGTACGACGAGTACTGACATGCAACCCAAGGGAAAGGATAAACATTATACATATATAAAACATAATCAAAATAATAAGTGCAGATCCAAAACATTTGACGTACACCTTTCAAAAATCATTAATCCTGAGTAAGGTAGTGTTCACCGATATAATGCGATTCACGGGCTATATGGGTCCGTCCTCCGCCTGACCGAGGGCCCCAATCTATGTATACCAAATGGATTTAAGAGATATAAAAATCGGGCGAACTAAACTTTCCCAAAGTAAATATTGTAGAGGCTGCTACGATTAACAACCTACAATGGTCATCCATAATTCAGGATAGAGACCTCCAACGTCTTAACTTATATTGACCTAGATTACTTACTCAGCGGAATACTTAACTTATCAAAAATAACCCATATAAAACTTATAAAGAAAACATTCAACAAGCTAATAAGGCAAACTCAAGTCTCATCATAAGATAATGAAAATGAAAAGACTAAAGAACTAACAACTGATTGTCTATGAAACCTCTAAACAACTGAGATGGATTTTGGGACAAGTCCCACGACATACTAATTAACTAAAACTACTAAAAGTAATAAAAGGGGTCCTCTAGAAGCAATGAGGCTCACCAACAAACTCTGGAGCTCAACTAGAATTAACAATGCGCTAGATGTTGATCCTGGTTACCTGTATTTGCGTCATTACAAGATGCAGGGCAAATGGCATCAGTACATTGAATGTATGAGTATGTGAGGGGAATTTTAAAACAAGACATAAGCTTGAAAGGAATTGAGGAACTTACCTGGCTCAACCCAACTCATTTCAATATAAGGCAGTAGTGTAAATGCAATGTAAAGAAAAGCTTTCAAAACATGGATGTCAACTCTATGTATTTGGAAATCAATAATACTCTGTATGTATGCTAAGATACAATATAAATCTGAAATGTATATAAAATACAAATGAACTGTGTATATAAGAATACAAATACTTCTGTGGGAGTTTCTCTAACCGACAACCATCACGTAAGAGCTATTGTGATGATATAGCGTTTTGCGTCATGCTGTCAGGGTCGTCCTATACCTTACCGAGGGTATAGAACCTGACTACTAAGTGGATCCGCTAGTCTATGCTAAAAAGCACTAAGAAATCATCTAAAAAGTATGACCTTTTTCTACCCGTAATGGCTACATGGTTTATGAAGGCTAGGAGTTGTATGAACTCTCTCCCATATCGGTGCTCAATACTACTCCCAACATATGATGCTAGCTCTTATGTTTAAAAAAATACTTCTTTCTATGATTTGAGATGATTGCTCAAAAACTTAGCTTAGAGGCTATCTTGGAAATCAAACTTTCCTCTCCTGCTTAATTGTGAAAGCGATTACTCATTTATGAAAAACTAGCTTAAAGGCTCTCTGGAAATCAAGGTTCCTTTTCTTGTTTAAATGCAAAATTTTTTTAAACTCTTTGGGAATACATAGTCCCCATATACTCTTAAGAAAAGAACTTCAATCTTTACTATTTACTCTTTACTCAACTTGAACTTTAATTCTTAAAATAAATTTAAAACATTTAGAAAAGACTTTTGGAAAACTCTAAGAGCTTCTCTTGACTTTGATCTTAACTTTCCTTGAATTGAATTATGGATTCAAGGCTCATGATCTCATGTTATGGATGATTTCATGTTGTTTAAACGTACCTTAGAGTGTAGGAATCAACTAGGAAACATAGGTACGTTTCAAAGGAACTAGTACGGAAAGAATGGGAAAGAAGTAGAAGACCTAGCGTCCCTACCACTCTGAGTGACGCGGGGCACAAGACCCAAAACTTCAGAGCTGAAGTTAGGGCACGCTGGCTGGAGCGGCGCCCCAGAGCGCGCTGGTTGGCGCGACTCCCCACCCCCATTCCCCAGATTTTGACGAAATTTCTCCTTCGTTTTTCAACTCTAAACCCTCTAAACTCAATTGGGTCTTTCCCCCAAACACTTAGATTTGACTACATAACCAAAATATACAAGAATCTACCCAAAACGACATCTAATTTCATGAATTTGGGTCAACAACTCCTCAACAATTTCAACGAATCAAGAACTCAATAGAACTTCAACAAAACCCATCAGAACTCAATTTCTAAACCTTCAAGAACATAAATTCGATGAAATAAATCATGATTGGCGTGTGGGTGATCTAAACCAATGCAATGTGATCTCACATACCTCGTCGGGATCACCCTTGACGAAATCCACGATCTTAGCTTTGAGAATTTGATGATTCTTGCTTCTTTTCCTCTCTTTTCTTCTTCTTTTCTTTTCTCTAAAACCCTAACTCAATATTGTACAAGTGTAAATTGAATCCTATTAGTGTATACCCCAATTAATTACCAAAAAATGAAATTAAGTCATGGGGTATGGAAAAGACCATAATGCCCTTCTAAAATCCAGATTAGACTTTCCTTATTTGAAAAGCCCTACTTCAAATGGGCATATCTCACTCATACGAACTCAAAATTTAGTAAAATCGGAGGTGTTGGAAAGATTATTCCAAGATCTTTCCTACGATTTCTGGAAGCACATCTAACTCATCCTGAGCTAGGAGTTATGGTCGTTTGAAGTTGACAAAAAACTCAAACTTAACATAACTTAACAAATATTCCAAATTTTCATTCTTTCCAAAAATAACTCTTTCTAATTCTAGCTTTTCCTAGTTCTTTCAAATAGCGAGGTGTTACAATATCTCCCCTTAGGAACATTCATCCTCGAATGAGATTACTCTTACTAGGCTAAGGGTGTAACATTTAACATTCAACTCAAACACCCAACAAGCAATGCAATTACAACATGCTAACTTATAAACTAAAGAGTTTTAACAAGAGAATTAGTACCTTGGTCTAGAATTTCTCCGGGCTCAAAGAGAGGTGGATATATCTTCTTCATATCTTCCTCAGCTTCCCAAGTAGCTTCCTTAACAAACTGGTTCCTTCATAGAACTTTGAGTGATGCTACTTCCTTAGTCCTCAACATGCAAACTTGGCGATCTAGAATCTGAACCAGAATCTCTTCATAAGATAAGCTATCCTTGATCCCAATATCTTCAGTTGGTATCATAAGTGAAGGATCTCCCATGCACTTCTTCAACATGGAAATGTGAACTACCGGATGAACTGTTTCTAACTCTTGGGGTAGCTCCAACTCACAAGCTACATTACTGATCCTCTGGGATATTCTGTAAGGACCAATATACCGGGGACTAAGTTTTCCCTTCTTACCAAATCTCATTACACCTTTAATGGGTGATACTTTCAAGTAGACCCAATCATCTACTTCAAACTCTAACTCCCTTCTCCTAACATCAATGTAGGATTTCTAACGACTCTATGTTGTTTTCAACCTTCCCTGAATCACTTTCACTTTGTCCATAACTTGATGAACTAAGTGTCCTATCAACCTAGCTTCACCAACTTTGAACCATCCAATACGAGATCTGCATCTTCTCCCATAAAGATCTTCATAAGGAGCCATTTGGATGCTAGAGTGGCAACTATTGTTGTAAGCGAACTCAATGAGAGGTAGGTGGTCATCCCAATTACCTTTGAAGTCAATCACACAAGTCCTCAACATATCCTCTAAGGTCTGAATAGTGCGCTCTGCTTGCCCATCTGTCTGAGGATGAAAGGCGGTACTTAAGTTCACCTTTGAACCCAAGCCTTTTTGGAATGACTTCCAAAACTGTGCAGTAAATTGCGCACCTCTGTCTGAAATAATGGAGACCGGAACCCCATGAAGTCTAACTACCTCTTGAATATACAACTTAGCATAATCTTCTGCTGAATGGGTAGTCTTTACCGGCATAAAGTGAGCTGATTTTGTCATTGCATCGACAATCATCCAAATAGAATCATGTTTACTGCAAGACCTTGGTAAACCTGTGATGAAATCCATATTAATCATCTCCCACTTCCATTTCGGAAGTTCTATATTTTGAGCCATACCACCCGGCCTTTGGTACTCTACTTTAACTTGCCCTCAATTCGGACACTTAGCCACAAACTCTGAAATGCCCTTCTTCATACTACTCCACCAATACACTTCTCTCAAGTCATAATACATCTTTGTGGAACCCGGATGAATGGAATATCTGGAGCTATGAGCTTCCTCCATGATCCTCTCTTGGAGTTCATCCAACCTTGGTACACACAATCTGCCTTGATACCTCAATACACAATCTCCCCCTTGTTCAAAAGCCATAACTTTCTGCTTATGAACATTTGCCTTTAATTCAAGAAAAATTGGTTCTTGGTCTTGTTTCTCTTTAACTTCAATCACTTAAGATAATTCAACCCCATTCATCACCACTACTCCTCCCTCTGTGGAATCCATTAGTCGAACTCCCAAGCGTGCAAATCTATGCATATCTCTTGCTAGCTCTTTCTTATCTTCCTCAAAATGGGTGGTACTACCCCTAGACAATCTGCTCAAGGCATCAGCAACAACATTATCCTTACATGGGTGATAAAAAAATACCCATGTCATAATCCTTGAGTAATTCTAACCACCTCATTTGTCTGAGATTAAGCTCTTTCTAAGTAAACACATACCGAAGGCTCTTATGATCGAAGAACACATCCACATGAACACCATAAAGATAATGGTGCCATATTTTCAAAGCACATACTACGACAGCCAACTCTACATCATGGGTTGGGTATCCTCTCATGAACTTTCAACTGTCTGGAGGCATAAGTTATAGCCTTGCCATTCTGCATCAACACACAACCCAAACCAACTCTAGACGCATCACAATAAACAACAAAGCCTTGTGTGCCTTCTGGTAAGGTCAATACTGGGCAGTAGTCAACTCTTTTTCAATTCCTGGAAGCTTTTCTCACAAGCTTCAGACCATTAAAATTTCACTGTTTTCTGAGTCAACTTGGTCAAAGGGGATGGAATGGATGCGATCCCATCTACGAACATTCTATAATAGCCAGACAAACCCAAGAAACTCCTAATATCAGTTGGAGATGTGGGTCTAGGCTAATTCTGCACTGCCTCTATTTTCTGGGTATCAACTTTAATTCCCTCTCCAAACACAATGTGGCTTAACAATGCCACAAACTCAAGCCAAAACTCACACTTAGAGAACTTGGCATACAACTCTCTATCCCTTAGAGTTTGGAGAACTATTCTGAGATGACTAGCATGATCTTCCTCATTCCTCGAATAGATTAGTATGTCATCAATGAACACAATAACAAACATATCTAAAAAAGGCTTGAATACCCTATTCATAAGGTCCATGAATGTTGTAGGCGCATTGGTCAAACTAAAGGGCAAAACTAAGAACTCATAATGACCATAACAGGTCTTGAATGTTGTCTTTGGAATATCACATTCCCTTACTCTTAACTGATGGTAGCCAGATCTGAGGTCTATCTTTGAGAAACAGGTGACAGCCTGAAGTTGATTGAAAAGATCATCGATCCTTGGGAAAGGATACTTATTGTTGATGGTAACCTTGTTCAACTAACGGTAATCTATACACATCCTAAGGGAACCATCCTTCTTTCTCACAAATAAGACCAAACCGCCCCAAGGTGAGACACTTGGTCGTATAAATCCCTTATCAAGGAGATCTTTCAACTGTTCTTTAAGCTCTTTCAACTCTGTTGGAGCCATTCTATATGGGGGAATAGATATAGGACGAGTGTCTGGAAGAATGTCTATACCGAAGTCTATCTCTCTCTCAGGAGGGACTCCGAGAAGATCATCTAGAAAAACTTTTGGAAACTCTTTTACTACTGAAACTGACTGAATAGGAGGTATCTCAACACTAGAGTCATTAACTCGGACTAAGTAATAGACACACGCCCCTTAGAAATTAACTTTCTTGCCTAAAGGTACGAAATAAAACAATCCTTAGGCGCTGCTGAACTACTTTTCCACTCTAAGACTCGCTCATTTGGAAACTGAAACTTGACAATTCGAGTTCTACAATCAACCGAGGCATAACAGGCATGAAGCTAGTCCATACCAAGAATGACATCAAAATCTACAATGTGTAACTCAACTAGTCAAACCCTCTTTGACAAGATTACAGATTGATGAAAATGGGACAATCACGATGAACTCTCTCTGCTAGAATAGACTCACCAACAGGTGTACAAACACTGAAGGGCTCACTAAGTTGCTCAGGAAGAACATTAAAATTCATCGCAACATACGAAGTTACAAAGGATAAACTCGCTCCTAGATCTAGCAAAGCATAAACATTAAAGTTAAATACTTGGATCATACGAGTGACAACATCTGGCGAGTCCTCTTGCTCTTGGCGACTAGTGATGGCATATAGGTGGTTTGCTCCTCCGCCAGTACCGAAAGTAGCTCCTCTAGGTGCAGCCCTATCTGGTTAAGCAACTGAAGAAAACTGGGCTCTATTACCCCATTACCATTACCCTGTTTGTTCTTTATACACTTTCGCATGAAATGACCATTTTGGCCACACTTACAACAACCAGTGGAGCCATCACAACACGTCCATGAGTGGTTCCTACCTCACTTAGCACATGAAGGAGGCTTACTACCCCCCTTTGTGCCATACTACCCTGAGAATAGGCAGGTTTGGCTCTGAAATTCTGACTATTGTACTCACTTTTGTTCTTTGGTGCAGGTGCACTAGCAGATGATGGAGCAGGTCCCTTCTGTTTCTGTTGGAAGGATGACCAATTGGCATTAATCTTCTGCTGCCCGGACTCATTCCCTGTCTTAGCTCTCTTATTCTTAAACTCTTCTATATCCCTTAGCTTGTCCTCCTCAACTTGTTGCACATGGATCATCAGCCTTGCTCTGTCCATATCCCCTATCAGCATAGTTGTCTTGCCTTCCTTACTTGACAGACGAGACAACTCAGCAACAAATAAACTCATTCCGATCCTCATGTCAGCCACCATCTCCAGAGCATATCGGGAAAGTTGGGTGAACCTCAGACTATACTCATGAATGCTTAAAGAATCTTGCTTAAGTGTGAGGAACGCTCGTACCTTAGCCTCTCTCAGTTCTCGGGGGAAGAAACACCCCAAGAAGGCCGACTCAAAACAAGCCTAACTCGCATACAACTAGTTCCACCATCTCAGTATTAGCAACATGCATGATTTCGAAAACCTTCTGAAGCTCTTCAACAAAATTCTCTGAATCCTCAGTAACACTAGAACCTGTGAAGCTTGGAGGATTCATCCGTAAGTATGAAAGAAGTGAAAGGATTTTCTAAATATTGCAGCCTCCTAATTATAAATGTGGCGCGTTTCACACTGATAACTAGGACTCTACAAACACGGTTTCATAGACTCTCTAGGACTCTTGAACCTGGCTCTGATACCAAGTTTGTCACGCCCCGAGCCTATACCCTGGGTGGGACTGGCACTAGAGAACCATTTCTGGCCCCAAGCGAACCCTTGACCTGGCTTACTTACTCAGCGAAATACTTAACTTATCAAAAATAACCTATATAAAACTTATAAAGAAAACATTCACCAAGCCAATAAGGTAAACTCAAGTCTCAACATAAGATAATGAAAATGAAAAGACTATAGAACTAACATTTGACTGTCTATGAAGCATCTAAACAACTGAGATGGATGTCGGGACAAGACCCACGACATCCTAATGAACTAAAACTACTAAAAGCAATAAAAGGGGTCCTCCAGAAGCAAGGAGGCTCACCAACAAACTCTGGAGCTCAACTAGAATCAACGATGCGCTGGATATTGATATTGGTTACCTGTATCTGCATCATTAAAAGATGCAGGCCAAATGACATCAGTACATTGAATGTACGAGTATGCGAGGGGAATTCTTAAACAAGACATAAGCTTGAAAGGAACTGAAAAACTTACTCCACTTAACTCAACTTATTTCAATATAAGGCAGTAGTATAAATGCAATATAAAGAAAAGCTTTTAAAACATGGATATCAACTCGGTGTATTTGGAAATACAATAATACTCTGTGTGTATGCAAAGATACAATATAACTCTGAAATGTATATAAAAATACAAATGAACTGTATATATAAGAATACAAATACTTCTGTGGGAGTTTCTCTAACCGACAACAATCACGTAAGAGCTATCGTGATGATACATCGTTTGCCTCATGCTACCAGGGTCGTCATATACCTTGCCGAGGGTATAGAACCTGACTACTAAGTGGATCCACTAGTCTATGCTAAAAAACACTAAGGAATCATCTAAAAAGTATAATCCTTTTCTACCCATGATGGCTATATGGTTTATGAGGGCTGGGAGTTGTCTGAACTCTCCCCTATATCGGTGTTCAATATTACTCCAAAAATATGATGCTAGCTCTTATGTTTAAAAACATACTTCTTTCTGTGATTTGAGATAATTGCCCAAAAACTTAGGTCAAAGCCTATCTTGGAAATCAAAGTTTCGCCTCTTGCTTAATTGTGAAAGCGTTTACTCTTTTCTAAAAACTAGCTCAAATGCTCTTTGGAAATTAAGGTTTCCTTTTCTTGTTTAAATGTGAAAACATTTTAAACTCTTTGGGAATACATAGTCCCCATATACTCTCAAGAAAAGAACTTCAATCTTTACTCTTTACTCTTTACTCTTTACTCAACTTGAACTTTAAGTATTAAAACAAAGGTAAAACATTTGGAAAAGACTTTTGGAAAACTCTAAGAACTTCTCTTGACTTGATTCTTACTTCTCTTGACTTTGATCTTAACTTTCCTTGAATTGAATTATGGATTCAAGGCTCATGATCTCATGTTATGGATGATTTCATGTTGTTTAAACGTACCTTAGAGTGTAGGAATCAACTAGGAAACATAGGTATGTTTCAAAGGAACTAGTACGGAAAGAATGGGAAAGAAGTAGAAGACATGGCGTCCTTGGCGCTCTGAGTGGCGTGGGGCGCCAGACCCAAAACTTCAGAGCTGAAGTTGGGGTGTGCTGGCTGGCGCGGCGCCCCAGGGTCAAAACTTCAGAGGACGTGTTGGCTGGCGCGACACCCCACCCTCATTCCCCAGATTTTGATGAAATTCCTCCTTCGTTTTTCAACTCTAAACACTCTAAACTCAATTGGGTGTTTCCCCAAACACTTAGATTCGACTACAAAACCAAAATATGTAAGAATATTCCCAAAACGACATCTAATTTCATGAATTTGGGTCAACAACTCCTCAACAATTTCAACGAATCAAGAACTCAATAGAACTTCAACAAAATCTATCAAGAACTCAATTTCTAAACCTTCAAGAACATAAATTGGCTGAAATAAATCATGATTGGCGTGTGGGTGAACTAACCCAATGCTATGTGATCTCACATACCTCGTTGGGATCACCCCTTGACGAAATCCATGATCTCAGCTTCGAGAATTTGACTATTATTACTTCTTCTCCTCTCTTTTCTTCTTCTTTTCTCTTCTCTAAAATCCTAACTCAATATTGTAAAAGCGTAAACTGAATCCTATCAGTTTAGACCCCAATTAATTACCAAAAAATGAAATTAAGTCATGGGGTATGGAAAAGATCATAATGGCCCTTCTAAAATCTGGATTAGACTTTCCTTATTTGAAAAGCCCCACTTCAAATGGGCATATCTCACTCATATGAACTTGGAATTGAGTAAACTCAGCAGCGTTAGAAAGATTATTCCAAGATCTTTCTTACGATATCTGGAAGAACACCTAACGCGTCCTGATTTAGGAGTTATGATCGTTTGAAGTTGACCAAAAATTCAAACTTAACATAACTTAACAAATTTTCCATATTTTCATTCTTTCCAAAAACAACTCTTTCTAATTCTAGCTCTTTCTAGTTCTTTCAAATAGCGAGGTGTTACATTTTTGGTGATACTACCAAGTACCAAACTCTCTTTAAGCCCCCAATTAAAACATTTACAAGTTTTCATTTATAAAGAGTTATCTAAATAAGGTATATTCCCATTGGTATCTTCATACCAAGACTTGCAAGCCATTGTAACCATGCTGAATTTCATAATCAACCATTTAAAAATCTTAACTCATCCTCTAAAACCAAAGACTCATTTATGTTAAGACATTCTGTTCAATGTCAACATCAAAGTCTTTCCAAGTCATAAGACAACATATAAAATACAAAATCATTAGCATTTATCCAGGATGGAAAATTACCCTTTGTTCATCATTTTAAACCAAAGCTTTTGAAAGACTCATAGATTCCCAAAATTCGTTATTTATAGGAAAAATCCTTTTCAAAATAATATGAGACAATTCACCCATTCAAAACCAACAATCCAAATTCTGAAATCATAATAAAGTAATTTAAACACAATTAACAAGAGAGGATCATTTGTAATCAATTTTCATGAAACCATCGCTCAACCCTTACCTCAATTCGTAATTTAGAAATATACGAATAATAAAATAAAATATGAATCTTGTATGAGTAGTTTGAAGTAGGGAACGTTCAAACATACTTTTTAATTTGACGAAGAACTTAGGAAAGAGACTTTGAGAATTAACCTTAGATCTTGCTTCTTGAAGTGGTGGGGAAAAAGAGAAGAAGAGTTTGTCGTAACTTATCAAATCTCTTTGAATATGACTTCTGAGGGAAGTTAATAGTCATGGTTTAGGGTTATGAGATGAGGAAAGGAAAAAAACACCCCTCTTAAAACGTGAAGAGAAGAGAAGACTTAAATAACTTTGGAGTCGGTGTGCGGTCGTGCAGCTGGAGCCTACTTCACGCGACCTTAAAGTGCTACTGACTATGTTGCGCGGTCGCATAGCTGGCGTCCACTTCGCGTGGTGGATCACGTAGGACCCGTAGTGCTCAGTAAAATGACCATAACTTTTAGCACATAACTTAGATTAACAAACATTCAAAGGCGTTAGAACAAAGGCTTCATGACCTTTCATTTTCTTGGTATAAGGCCATAAAATCTTAATAATCTAGGAGTTCCTTATAACCTAAATTCACATTCAAAGAACTTCCCATAGTAAGAAATTATTTTCAATATCTATCCAATATTATAAATCATCGAGTTTGGAGTCTATACACATTTAAAGAACGACTCGGATCATAGTTTGGAAATTTGGGGTGTTACATATATTTACTTCTCACAAATATATATTAAGTAAAATGATCTTTTTCTATCTTCTTTTTGCAGAGCACATGAAAATATGCCTTCAATTTAGATTGTGCCAGGAGTGATTCTCTCTGTAAGCTATATATCATTATTCTTCATTTGTAAGAGTAAATTTTACTGTTTCCCTGGTATATAATATAATAATTTATGTACCAATATTATTTTGGAAATCTCATAATTGTAGGGGATACATTAATGGTAGGAGCATGTGGTACTACAGGGTGCATGTTTTTACTCTTGGCTGTTTATCTAAACCTGAATTTCATATTTAAATTTTATCAAGTCGGGATTAATATGGTGTCTCTATTGTTAAAATTGAGTTTTCCTTCTTTCGTCAAGTAGACTAGGGCATTAACAGCTTGATTTTGTTGTTTAGTTTTGTGTCAACTTAGGCTAGAAAAAATAATTTTAAACTATAGAGGACAAAATAATGCTAATTAATAGTAGTATTTGGATGAATGCCTACTTATGCAATGTCACTCTCCCTTCATACTATAAATGTTGGAGTAAATAGGCAGGAAAATTGTAAGAAGAAACAAAGAATTGTATGCTGAAGTCTTTTCTATTTTTCAGTATTTGAAATCACAGGAAAGTACAGCTTTATATAGACTTAAATATAACAAACTACTAAGTCACTAAATGACCACTACTTCCATTAACTAAACAACTAATTACTAACCAAAACAGAACTAGAAAGTACTGCACCATGATCAACATATTTGCTAACAACTAGCCCTAGAATATAGGACACTACTAACAAACTTAATTGACCAGGTCATACTTTGAATCAGTCTTCAATATTCCCCCTTGATTCAAAGTTACAGACACCAAGCAAAGCCCTCAAATAGATAAACTTGTCTGCTGCCAACGACTTCGTCAAAATATCAGCCAATTGCTTATGAGTGTTGCAATGCTGCAATACAATCTCCTCCTTTGCAACCAAATCACGAATGAAATGGAAGCGAACATCAATGTGCTTCGTTTTACTATGAAAATTTGGATTCTTTGTCATGGAGATTGATGCTTTGTTGTCACAGTATATCTCTGTTGCACTTTCTTGCTTATGCTGAAGTTCTGCTAACATCCTTCTTAGCCAAATAGCTTGGCAAGCGGCTGAAGTAGCTGCAATGTACTCAGCTTCAGAGGTGGATAAGGTTGTTGTAGCTTGCTTCTTTGAGCTCCAATTTATTACTCCTGACCCAAGAGTAAAAATATGTGCTGAAATGCTTCGTCTATCATCCAATGAACCAGCATAGTCACTATCAGTGAACCCACATAATCTAAAGTTAGAAACTTGTGAATACCAAATCCCATAGTCCATACTTCCAGCGACATAACGCAGAACTCTTTTTGCTGCTCCAAAATGAACCTTTGAAGGTTGTTGCATAAACCTGGATATAACACCAACAGAGAATGCAATATCGGGGCGAGTATGGGATAGGTAAATTAAACCTCCAACCATGCTTCTGAAACTTCTAGCATCGTCCATCTCTGCTCCATCCTTAAGCTGTAGTTTTTCACCAACATTCATAGGTGTAGCAGAAGGCTTGCAATTAAGCAAACCAAACTTAGTGAGAATGTCCTTGGCATATTTCCTTTGTGAAAGAAATATTCCATCTTCAGCTTGATGGACTTCAAGGCCAAGAAAATAATGTAATAACCCCATATCTGACATCTCAAACTCATTCATCATTTGAGACTTAAATTCATCCACCAGAGAAATAGAAGAGCTAGAATAAATGATATCATCAACATAAAGGCAAACAATGATGAAATCATTACCTTTCTTCTTTACATACAACGTGGGTTCATTCTCACTTCTCATATATCCCTTTCTTTGAAAATGCCCATCGATTTTGCTATACCACGCTCGAGGGGCTTGCTTCAAACCATACAATGCCTTTTTTAGTTTGTAGACCTTTGTTTCATCACCCTTCTTTATGAAACCTTCTGGTTGTGCTATGTAGACCTCTTCTTGTAGTTCTCCATTGAGAAATGCCGACTTGACATCAAATTGATAAACTAGCCATTGTGACTGTGCAGCTAATGCTAGAACAAGTCTAACAGTTTCAAATCGAGCAATCGGAGAAAATGTTTCTTCAAAATCAATACCATATTGTTGCGCATATCCTTTTGCCACAAGACGAGCTTTATGCTTCTGTAGGCTCCCATCCACTGCAAACTTTGTCTTGAACACCCATTTCAAACCAATTGCACTTTTGTCTTCTGGTAATTCCACCATCTCCCATGTGCCATTCTTTTCGATAGATTTCATTTCTTCAAACATCGCTCTCCGCCACTCTTCCTTTTCAGCTGCTTCTGCATAATGTGTAGGATTTGAAATAGCAAAAGAAAATTGACAAGTTGTATACATGTCATTGGCGTACTTGGGGTTCGGCTTTTTAAGCCTTGTTGATCTTTTTAATGGAGTTGGCTCATCTGAAGACTTTTCAAGAGTAGTAGATGAAGAATTTATGCTCCCTGAAGTTGAAGAAAATGAATCTGTAGAAGTGGTACTAGAACCGACTGTTGTAGCTGTAGGAGTTGGTTGCTGAATTGCATCAAAAGTGATTCCAGTGGGCATAGGAATCTGCCCTTGCATCTTATCGTTGCTTCCACTCCAATTCCAGCTTGCCATTTCATAAAATACTACATCCCTTCTAATTAAAATCTTTCTACTAAGAGGGTTATACAGTCTATATGCTTTAGATTGTGTGCAGTAACCAATAAAAACACATTTTTCAGATTTTTCATCCAACTTATGACGAAATTAGGAATTTACCAAAGCTTAAGCAATACAACAAAAAATTCTTAAATAACTTACAGTTGGTTTTCTACCCTTCCCAAGCTTCAAATGGAGTTTGATACATAACAACCTTTGTTGGAGACAGATTCAATAAATGGACTGATGTCGCTACAGCTTCAGCCCAAAATTGATTCGGAACTCCCTTCGCTTGAAACATGCTTCTTGCCATCTCCACAACAGTGCAGTTTTTTCGCTCAGCAACACCATTTTGGTCCGGAGTATAAGGTGTTGTCAGCTCCCTATGAATGCCATTTTCCTCACAAAAGAGATTAAACTCCTTGGACAAGAACTCACCGCCTCTATCTGTGCGAAAAGTTTTTATGCACAGACCACTTTGCTTCTCAACCTGAGCTTTAAAGTACTTGAATTTTTGAAATGTTTCTAATTTGCTTTCTAAAAAATAGACCCAATTCATGCGACTACAATCATCAGTAAATAATAGAAAATAACGACTCCCACCAAAAGCTGTAGTATGCATAGGTCCACATAAATCAGTGTGTATTAATTCAAGACACTTTGAAGCCCTCCATGCTTTTCCAACAGGAAAAGACTTCCTAGTTTGTTTTCCATAAATGCACCCTTCACACAATTCAATAGAATCAATTTTTGGTCGTCCAAGAACCATACCTTTGTCAACTAGCAATTTTAGGCCCTTTATATTGAGGTGACCATACCTCAAATGCCACAACTTCGCCTCATCCTTTGCACTTGCAGCAAGCGCAAAACTTTCCATGTTAGAAACATCCAGCGGAAACATCTTGTTTGGTGTCATAGTGATGCGAACCTTTTTGCCTTACTTCTTATTTGTAATGACACAAGCATCGTCATCAAACCAAAGAAATGCCCATCAGACATTAGTTGTCCAACACTCAACAAATTGTATCCTAAATCAGGTACAAATTGAACGTTATCCAACATTTTTACTTTGTCGTGGCTAGTGTTAATACCCATAGTGCCTTTTCCTTCAACCTTCATCTCTTTTGCGTTGCCAAGCTGCACCGTTTTCTTTTGCTTCTTATCTAGCTCCTGGAACAAAGATTTGGTGTCTGTCATATGATTTGAACAACCACTATCTACAAACCATACATCACTTGGCTTGTGATCTGTATCAATGCAAGCCAAAAAGAGATAATTTTCTTCCTCGTTTTCTGTTGCTGCAAAGTTTATTTTCTAGTCTTTATACCAACAATTAGCCTTTATATGCCCGTAGCGCTAACAATGATGACATTGAATGCCATTCCTTGTGTTACTTTGCTCATTAGACTGCCTATGCCCATCGTTCCTTCCTCTGCCTCTTCCATAGCCACAACCTCGACAACTACGGAATCCTCCTCTTCCTCGACCTCTGCTTGTTGGACCATTGTTCTCACCATATTTGGTTGTTGCTTCTTTCACCTGGAATGCTTTATCTTCATTCTTTTCAATAGATCGATTGAGTCTCGCCTCATAGGCTTGAAGAGATTCCATCAGTTCATCAAAGGAAAAAACTGATAGATCCTTAGACTCTTCTATAGCAGCAACTACATGATCAAATTTTGGAGTCAAGATTCGCAATATCTTTTCCACAATCGTTTGATCAGTAACTTTCTCGCCACATGATCGAATTTTGCTGACAAGTGCCACTGCTCTGGACAAGAAATCAGCAATTGATTCTCCATTTTTCATCATCAAGGTTTCAAAGTCACGCCGAAGTGACTGCAATCTCACCACAATGACCTTTGAATCACCTTGAAACTCCTTCTGCAGAATGGACCAAGCTTGCTTTGATGTGGTTGCTGCTGCGATCCGTGAAAAGTGGATATCATGAATTGTTTGCTGAATAAAAACCAGTGCTTTAGCATCTTTTTTCTTACTGTCTCGCAGTCTATTTTCTTCGTCAGGATCTACAAATCCTCGTTCTACCAATCCCCAAAGATCTTGAGATTTGAGTATTGTTTTCATACGAATACTCCAGAATTCGTAGCTTTCTCCCTTGAAGATGGGAATGAGTGGTTGTGCCACACTCAATGCATTGCCATTACTTGCCATGGCTCTGATGCCAAAGATGTTGGAGTAAATAGGCAGGAAAACTGTAAGAAGAAACAGAGAATTGTATGCTGAAGTCTTTTCTATTTTTCAGTATTTGAAATCACAAGAAAGTACAGCTATATATAGACTTAAAAATAACAAACTACTAAGTCACTAAATGACCACTACTTCCATTAACTAAACAACTAATTACTAACCAAAACACAACTAGAAAGTACTGCACCATGATCAACATATTTGCTAACAACTAGCCCTAGAATATAGGACACTACTAACAAACTTAATTGACCAGGTCATACTTTGAATCAATCTTCAATAATAAAGTAGCACAAAATTTGAATGAAATGAGAAGGGAAAAATGACAAAATACGAAGATTATTTGAAACAGATAATACCCAATGAAGAAGTTTCCACATTTTTGTGATTGAACATATGGAATTGCCTTTACTTTAAAGTTTGTTGTTCATCTTTTGATTTATTGAATTGAAAAACTCAAGTCAAGAGTAGTAAACTAGATGAAGCCTTAACATTAGTTTTTAAAAAAAGTCACTTCAACCCGCCCACATCCCTCCCACCACACACAGCCTTAAACTCGTCCTGCCTTGCATAGCCTTAAACCCACCCCACCACGCCCCATTGTAATCCCTAATGAAAAGAGAGAAATGTAGTTATTATATGATTTTAACCGAAAAGAGACACTTAAATTATTAATGTTAGAGGTAAGGCTAATGGCAAATTGAATTTGACAGATCATGCACTCTGTCTCTCTGTGTCATCATTTTTCTCTTAAGGGTAGCCAAAGAGAAAAACAATGTAATTGAGATAGCACATGTAATTTTATTTTTCTCTCTTTTTATAGACTTATCTTGGTTAATACAAACAGAATTTCAGAGATAAATTCTCCTTCATGCTTACATATTATTTTAAGGTGTTTTTTTCTTCTCAATTTTTCTGACAGAGGACTTGAGCAAATGTGTACCTTTTTAAGGTGTTTTTTTAGCTTAGTTAAGAACATGTACAACAAGTCAAGTAGGTAAAAATGGAAGTTCACTTCTAAAAGAACTACTTTAACTTTCTTCTGTCTAAATATTCTGTTTTTACAATTTTAATATAAATATTCAATTTGTGCAAATTCTAAAGTTGATACACTTAACATGAACTTGTGCTGGTGTGTGTACGTTTCAATATTTTGCAGGAACAACAAATAGTAATATTTGGGCGAAAAAAAATAGATGTAGAAAGAGTTGGAAGAGTTGATGTTCCGATGACACATCAGATAATGAAGAAATTGCGACACCGCTAAAATTTGAATGATAGGCTATAAAATCAGAATATTCCTAACAATTTTTTGAGTATTCTCCTTTTCTTTT
>JAJONY010022722.1:0-36632 GCA_029582405.1 Solanum gandarillasii
TTGAATTAATGTCACCTTTTAGACATTTGAATGCTTTACTTAGGCCTTACTGTCACATGTACATTTGAATTAATGTCACCTTTTAGACATTTGAATGCTTTACTTAGGCCTTACTGTCACATGTACATTTGAATTAATGTCACCTTTTAGACATTTGAATGCTTTACTTAGGCCTTACTGTCACATGTACATTTGAATTAATGTCACCTTTTAGACATTTGAATGCTTTACTTAGGCCTTACTGTCACATGTACATTTGAATTAATGTCACCTTTTAGACATTTGAATGCTTTACTTAGGCCTTACTGTCACATGTACATTTGAATTAATGTCACCTTTTAGACATTTGAATGCTTTACTTAGGCCTTACTGTCACATGTACATTTGAATTAATGTCACCTTTTAGACATTTGAATGCTTTACTTAGGCCTTACTGTCACATGTACATTTGAATTAATGTCACCTTTTAGACATTTGAATGCTTTACTTAGGCCTTACTGTCACATGTACATTTGAATTAATGTCACCTTTTAGACATTTGAATGCTTTACTTAGGCCTTACTGTCACATGTACATTTGAATTAATGTCACCTTTTAGACATTTGAATGCTTTACTTAGGCCTTACTGTCACATGTACATTCCCACTAAGATTACAATTATGTTCCATCAAATAAAAAGCACAACTATTTCTTATCATGTTTAAAGTCACAACCAACTTGATCTAAATCCTTAAAACAAACAAATTGCTATCTCTTCCTTCGTGTTAAGTAAATGGACCAGAATATAATTATCTAATTAAAACTTTGTGAACTAGGACAAATTAAGAGGGTATAATATTATTAATAGCACTAGTTAATTTCGATTAATGAATCTGTTGTATTCTCTAAACAGAGCAAGCATGCACTAGTTTATTATTTCAATTTTCTTGTCAACAAACAAGTTTCTTTTTATGGAATAGCTAGCACCGATGGGAAAATAAGCAAATTATAGAGAATTGCAGAAGAAAAGTATAATCGGAGAACCCTTCTGCTTGATCGTTGATTAAGATCGAAAGATTCAACTAAAGAAGAGTAAGCTAGAAAAGAGAACTTGTTTCTGGAAGAAGACTCTTGAACTGGGTTGTTCTTAGGTTAATTACAAATGCCTAATGTCACCCATATTTATACTTGTATAGGGATGATTCTAGAAACTATTCTAGATACATCAACAAGAAATATCCAGATATCCTTATCTTCTAACTATGTAACAAAAATCTAGATATTTCTATATTTTACTATAATATCTAATTATCTATAACATCTTGATTTTTCTTAAGTATACTCTACAAAATTTTAAAAAGTTCTACTAAATATCTAAGATATTTTTTGTACTTCCAAAAAATCATTTTTATTTTTCACACAAACTCCTTCATTAGGCCATGGATATAAAAAGGAAAAGACTTTTACACACTGAATAAGTCTAGTAATTAAGGTACATTAGGGAAATATAACAATCTAATACACTAGAAGGAAAAATCATCCCAATATACTAATTGATATCCATATTGCTAAATGATCATGACCATAACTAATATATTATTAGATTATATTAAATATAGAGCAATTTTTACGTATAACAAACATAAAAATCATATTTGTATGTCATAGCTATACTTTGCATAATTGCGCTCCATAGCGAACCCTTAAATATATATTGTTATAGGAAAATAACAAACACAATTAATCTTTATTAAAAATATATGTTGTTATACATATTTATATCTTTAAGTAATTGCACTGAATCACAATAAGAAGATAGGAACGAGCTGGCGTAGCCACCTTTGGCCTAAGATGTGTCGTAAAGAAAAAATTAATGTATGTATTTACCATTCTGTTGAATCCGGCATTTAATTTATTTGTATATTTACTTTTTTATGCGTTGATTCTTTAAATGAAAATCGTGGTTCCACAATTAAGTAAAATCTTTTGAAAATAACTTTGGGATTTTGGTGATTTGACAACTACCACAGTTTACAAATTGCCTTGAACAAAACAACAGGTAAATGGGTGAAATTTTATTTTCAATTCACAAATGTTATGAAATAATTGACAAAAAGGTAGTCTTAAAAGTTGTAGAAAAAATTTATGTATTTTATTTTTTCGAATAAATCAAATTAAAGATTAGCAAGTTTATAAAATATAAATTTATATCATGTATTTGTTTATTAAATACTACTGTTTGAAGACTAAATTTTTTTTAGTTTTCCATTTTTTTATTTTATCATTTGTTATATCTTGAAGTTATTCATACCTTTGTCATTAGTAAATTTGTCTCATTTTTGTTCTAGACTTTGACGGAGCTCCAAGGTAGATAGGATAGATCAAAATACTTCCGAAAAAAATGTCAAAATGTATATCTTAATTAATTTCGACTATAGTTTAAAATTACTTTGTATATTTTAAAATGACAACCTCGTCCAAGACAGACATTGTGAGAGTGGTGTCCTAAATCTTTTTCTCTTCGTGAAGTAATTTTTGGGGTTTAGTTAGCACCAGTTGTCATACATTAATACAATTTCATTTGCTTAAGGACATGAGGCTTGGAGTATTATTGCGCACGTACACCATAAAATAAGCATTACTTGTTTATTAATTGGTGACTAAGAAATTGAAAAAATATTTTTTTGTATGACGAATTTAATTACAAATGCATGGAAATATTTGTAGAGTGTTTCTGTGACCAGATCAATTAACTAGTAAATCCTTCCATAAAGTCAACTCATTTTTATATATTGGAAATTATTAGTGTCTCTTTTATCAAGTGTTTGAAGAAGAGCCTTGAACCATTGTTGTTCTATGATTTGGAGAGAGCATATCAAAGAAGAAAAATAAAGGAAAAACATAAGAATCGCATACTTGGAACTTTAATAAGTATAAATATGTTTCATGCAAACCTAATTTATAGATCAATTTAAATATTTTTAGTTTCGTTTAGTACTTAAAAGGATAAAGTTGTAATTCAAGTCAAAAAAGTATTATGGGGTAAATATAATATTTAGCTTTGATTAAAATATATGATAATTATTTGAATTTGACTTCAAAAAATAAATACTTTGTATGCATATATATTTGTTTGTTGTTGTTCAGTTTACCTTTTGGTTTCTGCTTGATGGGAATATTAATCTTTTGAATGAGTTGAAAGGTGAAATTAGGAAGAATTGTTGCAGAAATAACCGAAAATTATCGTTATTTACTTTGTATTAATCATGAATTGAATGGATCATGTTTAGATTGTTGATCAGTTTTGATCTTAATTCTTATGCATGCGCAAATATTTTGATTAGTGTGGATTATGCTAAGTGGTTCTTTATACGTTTTGAATTTTTATAAAAAAAGAAAAAAAAAAGTTACGAAATCATTTTTAATTGTACCATGGTAAATATGTTGTGTGCAAAAGAAAATAGATATGAATCAATTAAAGATAGTGTTAAGTATCGATTCCCTATCAAGGTAGACATTAAATATAAAATAGCACTTGTAATAAATAATATTTATTGATTATATAGAAAAAGAAAAGGATAAGGAAAATAAATTAAAGAGTAAATAGACATTGATGAGGATCAGTAAAATAAAAAATCTATTATAAATACACAAACAATTAACACCATAAATATATAAAATCCCGCAATCGAATAACCTTGATTCTCTTTTACAATGTGCAGATTCAATGTCTTCTTCTCCGCTTCTATAGTCCTATTATAGATTATCTCTATCTCAATATTATATGTCTCTATATTTATCTCAATATCCCGTGTCTATATTTATCTCAATATGATTCATCTCAATTTTTTTATCTACCTCTATATTTGTGTCAACTTGATTCATCTTAATTTGAGAGTTGAGATGGCAGTAATCTAGGTATGTGGATTATATATAAGAAGGAAAATTAACCTAATTATATTCTAATTGAACTAGGATGGCCAATTGCACTTTACTTTTTACGAAAAAAAGAAAAGGACTCCTTGTCCAACTGTTAAGTTCAATTAATATACACGAAATAACAATGATTTGTAGGTGAAAAAAGAAGGGAATTTGTAATAAACTTAATGCAGTTTAATTGGATTTTATTTAGGAAAAACATTTCTACCCTTTGCTAAATCATATTTTATCTTAAAATTAAAAAAACACATTCATTTGGTAGATTGCTTTATTAACTTGTCCCAGTCTCCTGATCCATTGATTGTTCATAGAAGCATATAATGGGTTCGGCTTCGGAAAACTGAATTCAAACAAGGATGAGAGATGGGAAGGTAGATGAGATAAGGTGCGTTATCCCAGGATATATATATATTTAAATTTATATCGTCAATCAAACATAATAATAATTTTAATTCTGGAATATCCCTACCTAAATTACAAGTATGGATACATAGAGAAGGTAAAGTTTTTAGTAGTAAGCTTGTCATATTATGTACAGCGAAAAAGTTGTTAATATTCTTGATTACCAATCAATGGATTAAGAGATTGGGAGAAGTTAATGAACCAAACCAACGTGTTTTTTAATTTTAAACTATAATATGATTTAGTAAATATGGTAAGGATATTGTTTTTGTTTTCAAAATAAAATCCAATTAAACCGCATTAAGTTTATGACAAATTCCTTTTTTTTTTTTTGGCCACCTACAAATCATTGTTATTTCGTGTATATTAATTAAAAAATAATAGTAATGTGAATTTTAATTGAATAAACAATTTGACAAGGAGTCGTTTTCTTTTTTCCATTAGGAATCCAAGTAGGAGAAGGAATCCGACTTAAACTAGAATTAGGTTAATATAATTTTCCTTGCTATATATAATCCACATACCTAGTTACTTCAATCTCAACTATATCAAATTGAGATGAATCAAGTTGAGAATGAGAAGAAGTTAGTTGAGATAATCTATAATAGGACTATAGAAGCGGAGAGAATACAAGACATTGAATCTGCATGTTGTATTTGCAACAAAAAAGAGAATCGAGATTATTCGTTGGCCATACTTTTTACATGCGTGGCGTTAATTTTACTTATACCAGCTGCTATTTTAACGCATTTATTCATCATCTATCGTAAGAAGGAGGTGGCCGTGTATATCGTGTTACTTTCTATTTGCTTGTGCTTGCGAGCTTAACATGTTGCGGCCTTGCTAAACTGCGTCTCTGTAAATTCCCTCGCTTAGCTAACACAACCAAACACTTATTTTCTTTCCAACAACAAGACTTGCATCACTCTACCATATAATATAATATGTTGTATCCATCGTGATCAATAATATTCATATATGTTTTCTTTTGCATTCACCTTAACAAATTTATTTACGGTCATGGGTCTTTTGATAATGAAAATATATTACCCTTTCATATCTCAATTAAAAATTATTTCGTAACTTTTTTTTTTTTTTCATTATGAAAATTCAAAACGTACAAATGAACCACTTAATTAGCATTATCAATACTAAACTTCAATGCATGATTAATACATATATTTCACCTTTTAAACAATTCTTCCTAATTTCACCTTTCAACTCATTCAAAAACATTAATATTATCCATTATAAGAACTTTTTAAGCTTGATTAACTTTAAATAATGTTTGTTTGAGAATTCAATTTTTGAAGTTGATCTTGATTACTTGTAAGAACTTGTGTATGAGGAATTACGTGTGTAATTCCATAGTTATTTCTTAATTCAAAAGTTGTTTAAATTTACTAGGTTCTATCGAAATATACATCCTCTCTAGTCTTTTGTCCGCCATCCATACTATACTCACCAAAGTTAATAATTAAAAAAGTAATCACAATATAATAAATCATGAGCTAAAATTAGATGTAGAATACATTGTGATAAGAGAAATAGCATCTTAGAGCTCTTGAAATAAATTAATGCACGCTAATTAAACACACATCAAATCTATTGTTCAAACCATACTAAAATATATGAATGCATAAATATATAGGAAACAATGTCACAACAAATATGACGTGCATAAGTCACATAGATCCAATAGGATAAAATCGTGAAGAAAACATATATAAATGGAGAGTAAATGTCATTTAAATAATGAAAAACATATCACTTATAAATATAAGAAGATTTAATTGTCATATAAAATTTTATTTTGCTTGTCCATTCACTTACTTGTCATATAAAATTTTATTAGCTTGTCAATTCACTTAATTGTCATATTATATATAGAGAGAGACTATAAAAACTATCGAAAAACTACATAGCTAGAACAAATAAAAATTCATAGACAATGAACAAAATTCAATAATATTTATAGGTATAATAAAAAATAAAATATAACAAAAAATTGAAGTAACTATTAACATTATAAAATTTCAAAATTCATTCACCATGCAAAATTACTTTTAAATTCTATGCAGAAAATCTAAACTAATATTTAATATATCGCATATTTTCTTTATGTTATTTCATGTTTCTTGAAAATAGTAGTATCCTTTTAACCAATTATCATGCATGGTAAAAAGAAAAGATAAAATAAGCATATAAGTTCAATCCGAACACATTTTGTAAAAATCAAAATTTGAAAATTTAGATATGAAGGAATAATGTCAAATTATAAAAACATATAATTTAGTGTACACAGTGAGTATTTTCCTTATCACAATGTATCTTAATTACATCTAACTTTAGTTTACAATTTATTATATTGTGATTACTTTTTTTTAATTATTAACCACGGTGAATATAATGTGGATGACATGCAAGAGAGGATGTATAACTCGATAGAACCTAATAAATTTGAACTTTTGAATTAAAAAATACCTATGAAATTACACACATATTAATTCCTCGCACCCAAGTTCTTACAAGTAATCAAGATCAACTTCAAAAATTAAATTCTCAAACAAATATTATTTAAAGTTAATCAAGCCTAAAAAAAGTTCACGTAATGGGGAATATTAATCTTTTGAATGAATTGAAAGGTGAAATTAGGAAGAATTAACCGAAAATTCTCGTTATTTACTATGTATTAATCATGAAGTGAATGGATCATGTTTAGATTCTTGATCAGTTTTGATCTTATGCATGTGCAAATATTTTTATTAGTATGGATTATGCTAAGGGGTTCTTTATACGTTTTGAATTTTTATAAAGAAAAAAAAAAAAGTTACGAAATCATTTTTAATTGTACCATGGTAAATATGTTGTGTGCAAAAGAAAATAGATATGAATCAATTAAAGATAGTGTTAAGTTTCCATTCCCTATCAAGGTAGACATTAAATATAAAATAGCACTTGTAATAAATAATATTTATTGATCATATAGAAAGCGAAAAGGAAAAGAAACTAAAGAGTAAATAGACATTCATGACGATCAGTAAAATTAAAAATATATTATAAATACACAAACAATTAACGCCATGCCCATATATATATAAAATCCCGCAATCGAATAACCTTGATTCTCTTTTACAATGTGCAGATTCAATGTCTTCTTCTTCTTTTCTCTCTGTTCCGCTTCCATAGTCCTATTATAGATTATCTCTATCTCAATATCTTCCGTCTTTATATTTATCTCAATATCCGTATCTATATTTATTTCAATATGATTCATCTCAAATTTTTGATCTACCTTTATATTTGTGTCAACTTGATTCATCAAATAAACAATGATACTTTAGATGGCAGTAATATAGTTATGTGGATTATATATAAGAAGGAAAATTAACCTAATTCAAATTCAACTAGGATGGCCAACTGCACTTTACTTTTTACAAAAAAAAAAGAAAAGAAAAGGACTCCTTGTCCAACTGCTAAGTTCAATTAAAACTAAAATCTTTAGATATTGATAATGTGGGAGGGATATATATATATATAGTTTCGGATATTGTTAGAGTGAGTTAAAAGTTTAGTATTGGTTGGGAAATGGAATGTCGGTTTGATTACATGGATTTGGGCGATCTCCTCATAAGCTAACTTTTGGATTGAGTTAGACTTAGGTGTCATATCTTATATGAAATTAAAGACTGATTCATCCCTAATTTACGCCATATAATTTTTTAATAGCATAACAAACTTTTAATTTAAAGCAAGCTAAGATTGACTATATTATTTTTAATTATGTCACTTCAATTAGCTCATCTCATAATATTATTATACAAAAAAAAAAGAGAGTAAATTCACTAATATATAAATATAAATCTATGCAAAGATAAAAAAAAAAAATTACTCGTACTAATTAACATGACTTGGACACAGAAATATGTCATATTTTACTATTATTTATCAAACATTCTACTATTATGTAACAATATATCAACAATACAGAAATATTTTAAATAATATATCTTGTTTTGACATTATAAAGATTACAACACGTACAAGAAATCACAAAAAATCTTTAAATAGCTCTATAATTAATTGTTGTCTTTTTGTGGAAAATGTCGAAGGAATTATACCTGCAAATCTTTTATATCAAGAAGATCTAGGCGTTTTTTATTTTATTTTAAGTATTTCATTAATTTTTATGATCAATTAATTTGACATATCTCTCTAAATTTTTACTAAATCTTTGTAGGAATACTTAAATTCTCCAGTGTTAAATTAATATAATTGGAACCAAAACTATTATTTTCTATTGAATCCAATTCTTATAAATTAATATAGATTTAAAATTAAAATTATTCTTCTAATAAATTAATAGAATTAGAACCAAAATTATTAACTTTTATTGAATTTGATTCATACAACAAAATAGACATTTTCTTGTTGTTAGGCTTCTTCATGAGTTATTTGTTACGGTTTGTTTTGATTTATTCAAGATGAGCCTGGTCAAAAAGTTTTATAATGAAAGTCTAGAAGCAGAACAAAAAGTTTAAAATTTTATGATCGAAGTGTAGAAGCAGAACAACGCGAACAAAAAAACAACATACAGAAGACCTAGAATGGTGTGCTTGCATGAGTTCCTTAAATTTGTGGTCATATTTCTTTTAGTATTAGCATATACATTTTTCGTCCATTATAGAGAGGTAACTTTATGCTAGCTACTCTGGCCAGCAAAGTAATTGGTCGTATGAGTATAACCCAGATTTGTCATTTTCTTAGATTTTCAAGAAAATATAAACGGTCTATTGCCAAAAGGCAACACCATTCATTGTTATAGGTTATATATGTTTATTTTGGCAGAGTCTACCAATATGACTACCACAATTATGGATTTTTATTGCAACTTATTAAAATTCTCAATTTTATAAAACCTGGGATTTCCATTTTCATCATGCTCAAGAATTTATTCTAATATTCTCTAAGCATATTACTAGTTTCATATTGTAGCTCTTCATATATACACATGCAAGGATATCTAAAAAAAACGAACAATCCAATATGTTTGTAATCTTGACTCAAATGACTAAGTTCACAAAGACATACAGTGACAGACATGGTATGAGAAGAAGAAACTAATAGATCAACAATAGGTTCATCCATGATTCAAATGTTAACCCGAATCAATAATAGCCTTTTTAGTTCAACAATGTTGAGTATTAAATTATACTGTTACAAATCTTTACTTAACCATAAAATATAGTAATTCCTAATTTGTCCAAACTTCATCATTATCACCTGATTTTCATTTTCCCCGAGTCTTACTTTGTAATATTCCCATGTGGATAGAAGAAGAATACTTATTGAGGGCAATAATTTTCTAATAATTTGTGTAGTTACTAAATACATTTATTTATTACAAGTTTTCGAATACATGCATTGTATATCTCATGTTTATTAGTATTAAAGTTCTAAAATGATATAAATAATATTGAAGTATGAATGTGATGAAAATCTTAGGAGGAAAATACGAGTATGAATTAATGAATGATTTGCTACAATTTGTTCACCAACACTTTCCTGTGTGACACTCTATTTTCCTTGAACTTATTCAACTGTTGCAAAGCACGCTTGAGATTTTTTTAAGAAGTAGAGTAGAAAACTTAAAATAATTGTAGTGTAAAAATGATAGGGAACCCCTCTATTTATAGCCAACAAATAATAGTATGAATTATGAATATGTGCTAATTGTACCTTATTAGAAAAGTCACAACCCTATGGAAAAGTCTCAATCCTTTTAAAAGTTCACAACTCATCGGAAAAGTCACAATCCTTTGAAAAAGACACAACCCTTTCGAAAATTCATAACCCTTCGAAAAAGTCACAACACATCAGAGAAGTCACAACTCTTCGGAAAAATCACAACCTTTCAGAGAAGTCACAATCCTTGTGTCTACTTTTAATATAATACAATTTAATAAGCTAAATTGAGTGTTTTTAGTTGGAGATATTATAGTAATTTAACATTTAAGTTTGGAAATTCATGCTTTTAAGATAGTATAAATATAGATAGATAGATAGATAGATATATATAGATTATTTTATTATATCAATATTTTTTTAACAGAATATATTACTCTAACAAGTTTCGTCATTGATCAATTTAGACTAGAAGTGTTGAATTGTGTTGTATCCAAATTGACCCCATTAATATGAAAAAATATGACCAACTTAAAGTGAAAGATAAGACAGATTTAAGGATCCACTTCTCACTTAAACAAAACAATTTATTATTTTTTTTATAAAAAAAAAACATATGTTAGCCCTTTCTAGCCCAACTTCACCTGCCAAACCCAACAAAAATTTTGAATGAGAAGGGATTGGCCGGACACCTTTTTTTTTTTTTAATAACTTGCGTAAATTTCACTTGTTTAGGAGCTAATTATATAGATACATTCTAATTTGCAATATTACATATTCTACTAGATTTTGGTGCCTCAAGATACGTGTATATTGAATACATGAGGTCAAAATTAAGTGTAATTTGTTCTAGATACATTGTATCCAAGTGGTTCGCAGGTATCTGGAATACATAACAACTCTTTTACATGTTTAAATTTGAGTAATTAGTACAAAATATGATCCAACACACATTTATCCTTCATTTTATGTCTAACAGTACTGTGTTATAGTATAACTATATACCAATTATAATGAAATATTTTAACTAATATATCTAGTTATGACATAGTTAAAGATTATCACACCTACAAAAAATAATATAAAAAATCCTTAAATATGTATTTTCCAAGAAACAAGATATGCCCACGTTGCCACAATTAACGACTCATATTTTCCCACAGTATATGAATTTATATCGTAACGTATAATAGGATGAATGTCTGTTTTCCATTTTCGTTTTTTTTTTATAATATATTATTATTATTATTATTATTATTGTGAGTGCTATTATATATTTTAACGTCTACTAGTATGTAAATTATCTGCAGGATGCAAAACCATTTTAGGAATAGTGTCGAATATTTTAAAAATCGGAATTTCTTATATTTGTAGCGTTAATCTTCCTTGTAGTTTCAGTTGGTTTGATGTACTTAATCTATTGTTACCTCGATATAACAACGTCTATGTAAATTTTCTCGATTATCTAAACAATAAAACGTATTTTTTTCAATAAAAAAGAGTTTCCACACAATAACTTATCTTTTTCCACAATATAATAGGTTTAATATTTATTTTTTCTTTTTTATATAATAAATATATATTAATATAAGTGATATTTATATATTTTAATAATTGGATGATCACTAAACCTATGTTCAATAAAAACGTATATTATCTTTAATTGATTCATCGTCTATTTTGTTTTGAACACACTTGACAAATTTACAATGGTACAATTAAGTGGAAATAAATGGCGAGGGTCTTTTGATAATGAAAAAAAAATAATCCCCTTTCATATCTTAATTAAAAATGGTTTCGTAACTTTTTTTCATTACAAAAAATGAAAAATTCACAACATATAAATAAGCCACTTTAGCATAAAACATTTTACAACAACAATAAACATCTTACAAATTCATAATCCATAGTTCCAAACATGAGCATTCAATTCATGATTAATACATAAGTAAATAACTAAAATTTTCAGTTAATTCTGCGACAGTTTTTTCTAATTTCACCCTTCAACTCAGTCAGAGGATTAATATTTCCCATTTTCACCATAGACTTAGCAAAATGACTGAAAAAAATAGCCTCATTTTCAGCATAACTCTTCACCAATTCCTTAGTCTTTTTTACATTTCCAGTTAGAAGCACTTCATCTGAGTTCAAAAGACCTTTGCCCCATAACAATAATTTGAAATATGTGTTATCAAATCTGATTGGTGATGCAACATCTAAAGGAGAAATATTATTGTCTCCACCACTTGTTGGACAAATTGATTTTAATCCATTGTAGTAAGTTTTCTCTAGAGTTACATCTGGTAAATTGTCACCTTTTTGATTATATAACCTTTGTTTAAATGACACACATCTTGCCATACCTATAGTGTGCCCTCCTGTTTAGGCATTAAAAAAATTAACATATATAAGTGTGTTCGAAAAAATAACATTTATGTATCGAATACAATTTGTATAAAATTGATATAACTTACCAGAAAGAGCAACAAGGTCTTGTTCATTAAGACCTTGTTTATTGAAGAGGTTTATAAGATTTTGGATTGTTGAGTTTGGTGCTGGAATATTTATATTTGCTTTGTTGAAATTTGCTGTCTTTGAGTCTCTTCTTCCTAGTGGTACTTCCCAATATGGTCCACCACTCTATTAATTGCAACATATTAAGTAACACATTATTATAAGCAAAAATCTTGAATTGACTAGTACTTAATTATTATATTCTACTACTAGTCATGTGAAAAAAAAATTTAATGTGATTTTACTATTATAGTAAATAAAATCCAGTTATAATATATGAGAGTAACACGATAAATCTTTCTAAAAGTTTTGTTTAAAGAGTAAAAATGTTTGCAATCTATGTAAAAATGTACTATCTTTAAAGGATTCGACATGTACACAAGTGTTGTCAGACTTTTCAAAAATTGTTAGTCAGACATGTATAAGATCCTCCAAAAAAAAAAAATACACTAATTTTGGAGGATCTATGTATGTTGTCAGGCTTCCCAAAAATGTTTCGACATCCAAGTAAGATCATCCAAAAATGGACTAGCTTTATAGGATTCGACAAGCACATGTTGCTTGGATTTTCAGAAAATATTGTTTGACGGGGTATAAGATCCTATAAAAAAATACATTAAGTTTAAAGGATTAAACATGTATATATCAGTATTTTGAGGAATCCGAGCAACATAGGCGACAATCGTTTTCATGTATCTATTTTAAAGATGAAATGAAAAAGAAATGTTGGAGTTTAATTAGATGTAAGCTTACTAGGACAACAGAGTCACGAGCAACAAGGGCTAGAATGTCAGCACAAGAGACAGTGTGAGGACAAACTTGTTCTAATTTAGCTTTGATTTCATCAATTACTTCATATCCCCTTAGAGAATTCTTGTTTGGTCCTGCTTCCTTTTCACTTTTGAATGCACTATTTTTATCCAATAATATCGATGCATCACAACCCTACAACACAAGTAAAAAAAATAATTAAATTATTGAGGGGATAGGGTCAAATTTAGCATCTTAAACATTTCAATTTACATTCATTATATTTTGGAGTCATTCATACCATAACCGTCTCGTATTTGTCCTTGACTTTAATAAATCTTTAGTAGTGGACTAGACGTATTAGGGAGATAAATATGAAACGAATTACTAAAGACATGATATGAATGATCCCAGAATATAACGTATGGTATACGAAAATGTGTATAAATGTTTATACCTGAACGAAGCAATCATGAAAATGAAGTCTAAGCAAAGAAGCAGCCATTCTTGGATCTTTAGAAATGGCCTCTTCTAAAACAGACATTACAATTTCATTTGCTTGTGGACATGAGATTTGGTACAACTCTGGGAATAGACCACCATAATTATTGGAACTAGAAACTGGAAAGGCTTGGAATATTGCACAAGATAAAATAAACATTACTAGTCCAAGAGAAGCCATATTATAAATTGGTGACTGAGAAATTGAAAAATCAAATTGTTGTATGATGATTTTAATTACAAATGCATGGAAATATTTATAGAGTTTTTTTGTGACCAAATCAACTAACTAGTCTATTACCAAATCCTCTAATAATAGTAAGTTAGATTACATTTCATGATAGTCAACTCAAGTTTTACATACCTTATAGGAAATTAATCTCTCTTATTTAGCGAAGCAACAATAAAGTTGTCTCTGTGTGACCTATAGGCAACAGATTCGAGACGTGATTATAGATACATTAGGCTTTCTACATCACACTTCTTAGAATCCAAACATTTCCCAAACCGTGCTTATAACGCGGAATGATTTGTGCACCAAACTTTTGTTAAGCGTTTTTAGTTTGAGTTGTAGTTCTACCTGCTCCAATGAACAAAATAAGAATAAATATAATACGTCAACCACGTTAGAGTTTGAACAACTTTTGAACTTTTCTTGTCTTGGATATTACTTCAGAAGGTTGCAATTACAATTCCAATTGATTGCTTGAATAATATGTCTTGTAAAAATGAGGATTAGTTCGAGTTTGTCATTAAGAAATTAAGTAAACAAATTTGGATAAATTCATAGGATCTTGCTAATCCACTCAAATCGCACGATTCTTCATTAAATAAAGTAATTATCTACTAATGATTAGGTCTTTTTGGAAATACCAATCCTTATCACTAATACATAAACGGCTTGTTTACTGTTTCGAATACTACTACTCAAACCATATGCGAGTTGATTTTGATATTGCTCCATGCAAACCAAAAAGAAAGAAACGATAAGTTATGAGTTGGATAAAATTCAATAATTTTACATCAAATTTCTATGTTTGTGTTGTAAGATTCATGTAAGATGTATAAATAATTTATACAGAGTAATGTATGATTTTCGAACCACAGACAAAAATGCCTTAGATTTCAAACAAGCTAGAATCAACTATATCATTTCAATTATGTCGCTTCATTTAACTCATCTCACACTACTATATATTATACAAAGTAAAAATAGTGAGTAAACGAAGTACATTATAAATCTACTGATGGGACTACAAGACTTTATAAAAGAAATATGAGCTTAAGTAAATGTACTAACATGACTTTAATTAGACACAGAAGAAAGCTACTACTACAAATTAAAATCATCTTGCTGATAAAACAGAACATTCTCATACAGCTCACATAGACAAACCAGGTCAAACTGCGCATGTCACGCGATCAACTGTTTAGGAATATTAGGTCAATTTGTACAATGGGGAGAAGGAACAGTCTAACAAAGTAGTTACGTGTGACGAGATATTTCTATTTACAGAAGCAGCAGTTAGTGAGAACAAAAGTACAAATAATGTATACCAGTCTAGCACAAATTCCTTTGAACAAGCATGCCGGCTTTTTCTTCAGTCAACGGACTGCTGATGTGAGGAGATGGACGACTTCTAGTGATTCTTGTTTACTACTGTTATGCATATTTGTCAGAAGCCACAATCTGGAGATTCTTGTGTTGGGAGTTTCACATTCATCTTAAGTTTCAATTTATGCTGGCCGTAATCATGATGTGCTTGTGTTATTGCCCTTCAAGTATATGTATTTTGGTGACTTGAAGCAATTATGATACACACATTTGCCTCATAGGAGTTAGAAGCCTTGCAAATCGGAGGGGAACATGTGCTCTCACCAGAGTTCCTTTCTCAGTGTATTCCTATAAAATCAAAAAGAAAATACAAGATGAAAATTCTGTCTTATAATCTGGGATAGTAGGCAATGTTGGTACCATTTTGTCAATATTTTCTCCATATTGCTTGGACTAACGCAGGAAATGAAAGAAATGGATTTGTGTCACTGTCGGTATGCTTGTCTTTCTCATGTAGTTTGTGGCTAGGCTATTGGCTCACAAATCCTCCTATTCTTAACCAGAATTCTAGAGCTCTATTCTAGAACAATATGGAGTGAGTTCATGGTGATACAACAGCCACGCCTCAATCCCAAAGCTAGTTTCATAGTGATAATAGCAAAAAAGAAAACCAACTATCTCATGCACAAGGACACTTTCAAACTTCAGCGTAAGTGAAAAGCTAGGTGGGGATTAGTCACTCTCACTTCCCTTAAAGTTTATAGAAGTGCAAAAAGTGTGTGGGTGGAGGGGGTGGGGGACAAGTGAGGGGCTAAATGCAATGGGGAAGACATTTGAAAATGACTAGTACTTTTAAATTACTAAGATTATGCGGCTTACAGTTCTCTCAACCATTCCAACTTGATGTATCGTACTGAGGAGTTCCCCTTTATCAAATGGGATCAAGGCTTCCACCCATACCATTGCATCCTGCCAAACAAGTAAAGCTCTATCCATCAAAATCAAACCGTTCCTAAAACTATTGATTAATCATTATCCCCTAGCTAGACAGCAATGTATATGCCTTATTTTCTTTTGGAGAAAATAAAACAAGCCATATACCTTTAGTCTATTCTGGATTTCGTTGCAGAATTCATCCAACCCTTCACCAGTTAAAGCAGAAACGCAAACCACATCGTTTCTCGTCTTGGCTTCTAACTTGATTTTCTCTGGATCTTCAGCTTTATCAACCTGTCAAAAGATAGTTGTCTAATTACACAGTAGTTTCAACTTCAGAAGTCAGGTTGATCACATACCAACCATCTTTATCAGAAAACGTTATCTATTGTGGTAAATGGGAAAGAAAGGGAAAATGATACCAGTTTAAGTTTATGCATAGAAGATGATGCATAGAAGATGCTCATCTATGCCTAGACTATCTAGTTTAGGCAGGAAAAACAATATTTTTTTCAATGTGCACTGAGGTCAGTGAGGAAAGGACAAACGACGCATATGTTACACGAAGGAAAATTTTTTAAAGTAAAATGACAATTCTTGTACAGTAAGCATCATTAAACAGTAGCCCGACAATAAACCAACAACATTCAACATTAACAGGGAACGGCATAAAAAGAAAGGGTTGCAGGTTCAACACAAGAATCTAGCAAAAAATATCATGATCAGTTGGAGGAAGAACAAACCAATCAACAAGAAGATGGCTTAGGATTAAGGAAGTAGAGTGCTCACTGCAAATAAAACAGTATTCAAACTAAATGACATGCAACACTAATACCTTGTTCCACAACATCAACTTTGGAATTGATGATGTATCCAGTTCTGAAAGAACTTTCTCCACAGCTTCTATCTGTTGCTCTGCGAGTGGGTGACTAAACAAGATGGCAAAAGAAGATAAGGAGCTTACGTTGGACGTTGTATTAAGAACTCACTCTATCAAATGGATTTACTTTACCTGATGTCCACCACATGCACTAAAATTGAAGACTCAGCGATTTCTTCAAGTGTTGCCCTAAAGGCTGCAACCTATTGTAAGAAAAATCATATAAAAGACCGATTTCATAATATCTTAACTTATTAAATGAGCCTATGTTGAAACTTGTCTTTAGCGAGAAGATGTAAAAGATGAACTATCTGTTCAAAGTTGCAAAGGTATTTACCAGAGTTGTCGGTAATTTTTGGATGAAGCCAACTGTATCTGTAAGCAGAAACTCCTTCCCATTCTTCATCTGGCTCAGAAGAGTTGACAACAAGCACAATACATTACAACCATACAGATAAATAATTATACTTATAATGCGGATACAATCCAGATGCACATAATTTTCAGCCAACGAGGAATTTATGTGCTTGAAAAGGGCACCAAATATAGGAAATATGTCCAAGCAATGAGTTGAGCTGTCATGAGGGTTAATCCTCAGTCATTATCCTCACCTGCACCCTTCTTGTAGTAGGATCAAGTGTAGCGAATAATCGGTCCTCCGCAAGAACATCAGCCCCAGTCAACTGGTTAAGAAGTGTACTTTTTCCGGCATTTGTGTATCCAACCTAAAACAATAAGCACTTATATATAAATTATCCATTCTCTTGAGCATGGTGTACAAACATTCTACAAAAGACAAATTCCATACCAAAGATACAACAGGGACAGGTACAGAGACACGACGGTTCCTGTATTGTTTTCGATGCTTCCGAACAGATTCTAGCTCTTTTTTTAGTACACCAATCTGCAAAAGGTTATAGTAAAATCTAAAGTTAGTCATAGCAAGGTGCAAACAACAACATACCCAGTGTGATCCCATCCCACAGGAAAATGGTGCAAACAACATACCCCGTGTGATCCCATCCCACAGAAGAAAGGTGCAAACAACAACATACTAAGTGTGATCCCACAAGAGAAAGGTGCAAAAGCGACCCAAAAAAAATGTACCTCACATTTACATATTATTAACATGAAAGAAAGAGTAGAGAACTCCAAAAACAAATGGATTATAGAACTATGACAAAGAGGGTTATAAATAAAAGGAAAAAGCAGGTTCATCCACTTCTCCGGGTAATTATCGATACGAATCAGGAGCTCTGACAGAGGAAAACAATCATGACTTATTGGTTTAATCTTAAAAGCAGGGTCATCACCACGAGACCCGGTGCAAGTAAGCCAAGGAATTTCACTATTCATAGAGGTCTCATTAACTTTTGCATGGTCAGATAAGCAACAAGATGGAAAAACAATACCGAGAGCTCAGTTCAGCATTAACACACAGGTTTGCAAAGAAAGGACAAGATCTGTTTTCAATTAAAGTTCCGGATGTGCATCAGTGAACTTTTTGTATACCATCTCATTAAAATTTGATGCAAGCTGGTGCTCGCACGAAGCATTTTGCTGTTGAAATTCGGAAGATGCCAAAAGCATGCCACCGAAAGGCCACTATAATATGACTAAAGCCAGTAGCGTAGTGAAAGCTATGACAGGCAAAAATTCAGAAACCAATAATCAAAACTCACTACAGTCCAACCTCTACAATTGTCCACAAAATTAATGAATATAGAGGGTTAATATCTAGCTCTAGTTCAATTTGGATGGACCAAAAGTTAATTACAATACACATAAAAAATTTATGCTTAATCAGCAAAAATTGCTTACTTGAGTACGTAAAATTCTCTTGTCTACTTCGATCTGTTTTTCACCCATACCCTTGACCTGCCCTCCAGCTTGACGCTCAAGGTGAGTCCACATACGGGTTAGCCGTGGTAATTGGTATTCCATTTGTGCCAATGACACCTGAAAAAATTCAACTGGTTATGTAAAAATGCAAAAACTTTCAGGATGCAATACCGACAACAATAGTGGACTTGCCTGTAAAGATGCTTCACGGGTTGCTGCACGCTGGTTGAAAATATCCAGTATGAGAGCAGTGCGATCACACACTCTAACATCTCCACCAAAAGCCTTCTCCAAATTACGCAATTGTCTAAAAAGAGCATCATAAAACAATCAGCCTATTTATTGCCACAAGTTGAATTTACCCTTTTTCAAGCATAGAATTTGATGAAGCACTACCAATTAGATATAAATATTAACCAAGCACAAGTAGCCAGAGTGGATATAAAAACTCCATAAGACCGAAAGCATTGCAGGAAAAAAGGTAAAATACAAAACAGAAAATTACAGAATATAACAGCAACGTTCTTGCAAGAATAATAATATGTAATGGGAAAAAAAATTGCTGAGAAATACCCTGGTGAAAGTTCATCATCAAATATAACAGTCTCAACATCAAATGCACGAATTGCGCTTTTGATTTCTGAAACCTTTCCAGATCCTATGTAAGTCCTCGGATTGGGAGAAGATAGCCTATAAGAAAAGAAAAGAGTAAGCTGAGCCAAAAGAAATTTAACAGGAAAAGAAAATAATGTATTTCTCTTGCATCTTGACAGTACCATCCCATTAAGTGTTAAGAATAAATAAATGAAATAATGTGGAAAACAAGTTCTATGATTACACAACCCAGAGCCCACGCCATAAACAAGTTAATAATATTTTTGTGACAACTCCAAGTTAAACAGCTGTAAGACGACATGTCTATGCAGTTAAAGTAAGCTCTATGATTAGTGGACCTTACACTATTTACATTTTGATCTATATAGGATTATACTAACCAGGACTTATGAAGCTAAGGTTATACAAACAATCACTGGTCTATCAGAAATGACTATAGTACCAATACTTACTTCTGATATGTAGAATCAACAACTAGTAGTCCAGCAGTATCAGCCAGCTGAGCCAATTCCTTGAGTGATTCCTCTATACCAAATGAATCTTCTGTATCACCTTTGCACGCAACACCCACTAGGTAGGCTTTCTCTTCAAAAACCTAAAGCAGCAAAAAATTGAGTCCAAGAATAGAAAGGCAGAGTACATGAAAATTTGGTTGGCATTGCTAAAACTGCTTTTTGCATTGGAAAATCAACAAAAGTAACAAAAAAAAGTCATATGCCATATCAAAAAACTTATGCATACCAATAAATACATAACACGCATCATTCTTTTCACTTAAACTTGTATGGATATATCATGGTTAATTTTGCACACAATGTAAAATTTAAAAATGAAAATCTATCAATGCTTATTCACTTACCCTTATACTCCACACAAAAGATTAGCACCATTTATGTTTGAAGACTAGCACCACACAAAAGACTCATTTACTATAGGAATGACAAAAGAAAAGAAAACATATCACAGCTTGTTTTGTGATTAATGCTCTTCCTAGTGTTTTTTTCTTTCGATTCTCATCCGGTGTCCAGGAGCCCGACTAATCCGGATAAATTAACTAAACTTAGTGTATGCATAGGGCTGCTGATAAACTTTTCTCTATGTAAATATTATATGCTCATTAAAAACAACTTATTCATACAAAGCAGAGGGAAATAGCAAATAAAATACAATACTTCAACCTGCTAAGATTTAGCCCTAGAAAATAGAAAAAAATAAAATTCGAAAAAATAATCTCACCTCTCTACCATTACGTAGCTTGAATCTACTAGCGTTTTCATCTTCCTCATCCGATTTTTCCTTGTTCTCACTCTTACTTATCCAAGTTTGAGCTTTTTCTTCAGCTACAACACTAGCAACTCCATTTTCTACTTCATTAACCTCAGTTTCCGGAACTGTTTCCTCTTCAATTACCGGATTTCGCACCGATAAGCTGTCGTCCGGCGATAGAACTCCGATTTCTTCTCCGACTGCTTTAATGCATCCACGGTAACTGCACTTTGTTTGGATTAGCTTAGTGAAGGAAACGGGTCGGGTACGGGTCTGAACCCATCGGAAATCGGACTCTGGGAAGAGAATGGATAGTTTCAAATTGGAGCAGAAGCATAAACTCATGATCAAAGGGATTTTTTTTGTGGATATTATGCCGTATTCTATTTTAAGCTTTAATATCTTGAGTCGTATTTTTGTTTAAAAATCCATTTTTTATTATTTTATCGGCTATTATTAATTGTGACAAAAATGGTTCAAATGCAGTTTTAGCAACAATACCGAAAAAATAAATATAATGTTTTTCCGCTTCTTAGATCGGAGAGCTTGATAGAAAATTTAAATAGTAATACAGGAGACAGAAGATACTTTATTATACAAGAGGAACTCGTGATAATATTATTACTACATGTTTCATTAGTAACATTCCCTTGGATGTTAATGCGGATTTTGCTTAATTTTTTCTCTATATTATGAAGATTCATCATAAATTTAATAATATGAACAAGCTCACACGGATCGAGAGGACGTTAGTCTTTTTCTTCTCTTTTAGTTTGGGGGAGTAGCACTTATCTAGTAATGTTTGTAAATTTGTTAACAATGCATGCAAAAGCTTAAACTTTTAACGTGGAATAAGGCTACCCTATATATATATAGTACTAAACATAAAAATTTGAGACAATATAGTGAAAAGCATTACAATTTTCAGAAACTATTACTATACTACTACTATTTCTTAACATCATCAAGTACTAAAAAGTACAATAAGTGCCTTCCATATCAGGCTACATTTTTTTGTGTTTCTAACATGTTTCCAATTGCCACCGACCTTGTACTTCTTCAACTTTTCTCCCACACTTCAATCCTTCAATTAATTCCAACTCTGTAAAACCATAGTATTATTACATCAAATAAAATATCTTTCCTCATTCTTCTCACTTCAACCCCTAACATCACAAAAGAAAAAAAACAAACATTCAATCAGTTGATTATGACAATAGTCGTGAGTATAAACAGACTCGTAACTAAAGACTAAAAGTTGTTACGACTGAGAGTTTTGCCTTTTGAGCGCCTAATCGCGCTCACAATAGTTTTGACAGCTAGAAAATGACAAATTACATCCCATTAGAAAAAAGATTAAAATTAAAATTGTTTTTTGAGCTTAAGTTTGCTTGCTTACTTCATTCTTCTGCAGAATCAGTAACACCTTCTCTGTTCAACAAATTATCTGATTCAACTGAAGATTCTGCAAATTCTTCCTTATACATCTCCTCAATCATGGGCTTCCATAGCCTAACTCGCGCGTTAATAAACCAGTTGGAAACCTTATAACAAGATCATCATAATACTAAATTAAATTATGAATATTGACTATTCAAAATGTTATGCCAAACTATAGGTTCATAATTACCTGATTTTTTGATAAGCCTGTTTGAGATGATAACATAAGCTTTTCAGAGTCATTTGGATATCTGCTTAAGAAAGACCATCATTTAACATAATACAAGTTACTATAAATGTTGCAGACATACATATTAAGCGTTTAGATGAGACAATCAGAGTACATACGGATGGAGAAAGTGTTCGAATAGCCAAGAACGAAGAATTGCCACTGATGTCTCTGGCAATCCTCTAATTGGTCGCCAAGCTTGTCGATTACCTTGAATGATTCCAAGTTGCTGAAGAGATATTCTGTTCTGCAGAGTTTCTTTCTCAAAAAGACTCAAATGTGACAAGCCACTGCTAATTTTCGGCACGTCTCGTAGCATTTTTTGTCTAATGACATTAATTTGAGATATGATGGCATCTCTTAAGCAGCAAAAATGTCTAGACATTGCTTGAAGTGCAAGTGCTGTGTAAGCTTTCCCTGCTCCAAATCCTGCTATTACCTCAAATGTTGAAGTAACTTCTTCCATATGTTGATAATATTGCTCATATCTCCTTTCCACCTGAAAAATCAGCATTAGTAATGTTATAAACCAAAAAAGTTGAATCAAAATATGTGTCGTTTAGTAGAGTGTATAAGAATAGTACTGAATAGCGTATATTAATAATGATGAGATTAGTTATACATAGAGGGAAAACCCTACCAAACAAAGGATTAAATAATATATATGATGACTAATACATGTACTATACTAGATACATCCTAACAAACGACCTCTTAAGCTTTTAGACGAGATGGAATAATCAAGAATTCTGGTGTTATATTTGCTTACCTCTTCCAACAAGACTATGAGCTTCATGATTTTAACATAAAGTTCATGTCTTTCATTGAACAATTCATTGCTTGGTGGGATTTCTCCTTTCAACATAGCGCGAAGGCTTAAAGATCCTTTCTTGCTATTACGCGACAATCGCCTAATAAACTTCTCATTACTTGAATCAATAGTCTTGCCACCAATACAAACCAATTCCTCCAACAGAGACCGAGTTAGTTTCAAGTACTTTGAGTTACCAAAAGCAGAAACAAAAGATTCAGTTCCACAAACATTCGAAAAAGATTGATTCATTGCAGCTGCAGAGAAAGAATACTCATTGTTCCTTTGGTCAATTTCTTGGTTCATATAACTAGGATTAGTAAAACTTGAAACAAGTGAATGTGAACCTAAAGAAAGTGAGAGTCTTTGTGCTTGTTGGTTAGTATTAGCATCATGTGAAGCTCCAAGAAGATCCATCAAATGTCTACTATGGTTAACATCATGAGAATCAGTAGTAAAATCAGGATGATTAACAAACTCTATGGATCTAGAAAGTCCACCATGAGGCTGATAGGCAGTAGTAGTATCAGATTGATACATGTCAAAATGTTGGCTTCCAATTTGACTAGTCATGATGGAGTCTGAGTTTATAAATTGATGTAAAATGCTTGAGTGTGAAGGTGGGGGTGAGTCTTTTGAAACCATTTTAGCTATAGAGTTCACAAAAATCAATGATCAAGAAATGTTGAACACTAGTAACCTATGCATTGCAAAGTATTCAAACAAGAAGGGGATAAAAAGGGAGAACAACTAACATGAGAAGGTCCTTTTAAGTACTTGTATATAGTTGTATTATATACTCCCTCTGTCTCAATTTAAGTGTCTTAGCTTAATTGAGCACGAAGTTTAAGAAATAAAGATAAACTTTTGAATCTTGTTATCGACTTGATAAACAAGAGTCAGTGAAAGTAAGACACTTAAATTGAGACAACCGATAGGAAAAAAAAAACACACACACAAGTTTATGAATAATAGAAACATGACATACTTCATTGAATGAAGAAAGCAAAGATTCCCCTGCATGCACTCTTTATTTTCTGTCTCTGAAGTTTAGCATACCCTATACACTAGCAGCTGAAAGCTATAGAACCTATAGTACAATAGACCTTCTTTCAAGTTCATAAAAAAACAAGTAAAAGTATTGAACTATCCAAGCAAAAAATGCTGAAAATGACATGAAATTTATGGTCCCCCACACTTATTTTTTTTCCCTTGGCTAGTAAAAAAAAAAAAAGTACATAACTGTTGCATTTCTTTGGGACACTCAAAAAGCACATTGAGATGGGGTTAGATAGAAAGGAAACAAAAGCAAATATAGATGATAGCAGTTTTGTGCTGAATAGATTTGTGTCATATGGGAGAAAAAAAGAAGGAAAAAGTAAAGTGTCTTTTGCACACTCCCAGTCTTAAGATTGTCTACTTGTGAATCTGTGATAATATGTATATATAAATATTTTGGAATATTTAACTTCTTTTTCCTGTTTTGCTGTTGTTTATTTTCTCTTACATAAAGATGTTGAAAGGACACTGTATGCAGAATCCTTCCAATGGAAAGTGTGTCTATCAAACCAATGCCTCTTATACTTAACTTTCTCTTCTTTTTTCTTTTAAAACGAGTGTCGAGAGCATTGGCTTAACTGATAAAGTTGTTGTCATAAGAGATTCAAGTTGTGAAAACAGTTTCTGGCAGAAATGTAGCGTAAGGGTGGTACAAATTTATCCTTTTGTCTCTATAATAATGTACAAATCTTATCAAATAGGATTTTTGAAGATTTGATTGAGATTGTATCACTATGGATGGTATGGTGTGCTTATGTGATTGATTGGTTTTGGACAGTTCGATTGAATTCCTTTGTCAAAAATATATAGATTTTTAAAATATATATAGTCTCACTCGTTTCAATTTGTATGTCATCTATTTCTTTTTTTGACAACTCTTTAATTTTGATTTCTCACATATCATGTTTAAAACCACAAAATTAAAGGATATTTTGATACATTCTACCAATCCTTAGTTTAAGATTCACAAGATTCAAAACCTGATGAAGGTGCTCAACAACTTGAGCAAACCTCACTTGTCGGGAAAGCTAATTAAGAAAAAAGATGATTTAAGTGGCATGTATATTAAAAATTCTGGCTCGACCACTAATTTGGAAGTTTGGTTAGTTGTGAATTTGTGATGGTGGTGTAATGATTACTATCTTTGTTCTATTGGCCTTTCCAGTTGTCACTCTCTCATTCCTTAATTATATTGGTTGCTAGAAACCTACTAAAGGCCCACTCACTGATTAAAGTGTCTGCCACAAATCTGAATAGCTGAATGAATTTTATCAGCAGAAAGTTGTGCTTTCATTGTAATCTTCTTTGGTGAATTTTAACATCATCAAAAAGATTCACTTTTTACCCTTTGAATCGTAATGGCAAGTTACACAATAAAGATATAGTGACAAAAATTAACACCACACCAAAATATGAGTGCTAGAGAGTAGTAGTGTACAGGTACAAATCTAATGTTACAGAAAAGATTGTCAATCTTAAAACTCAGAGCCCATGGCCTCCACAATCTACAAGTCTTCAAAACCTGTACAAACTCTGAATAGAGGAAACAAATAAGTGCAATCACAAAATAAGTAACAACAACAAATCCAGTGTAGTCTCCTGAGCAAAGTGTGGAGAGGGTAGAAGTGTATGTAGACATAATAATCCAGTGTAGTCTCCTGAGCAAAGTGTGGAGAGGGTAGAAGTGTACGTAGACATAATAATCTCTCCCCGAAATAAGTATAAGAGAAAAAAAAATCATTTTTTTATCTTAAGTGCAACTCCAAGTATCACTCTACACTTGTGTCTGAGTTTTTCTTACTTGATTCGAGGGCTGAAACGAAGTGTTTCTTGAACAAAGGATGATGTTGACCTCCTTGCAATGTATTTGATCTCCGAGAAAATCTGGCAGTAGACTAGCACTTCAGATTGATCATGAGGAAGAACGTCTCCTGATCACTCAATATTCAAGAATCCATACACTAATGGTGGAACAGAAACTTACAATTTCGTATTCTCTGCAAGCTTTATTCTCATATTCAAATACAAAATTACAATATATGTATATCAATTGAGGATTCTATCTCTAGATTAACATTCACAATGTCCTCACTACTATACAGATGGATTATCCAATAGTATATTTACATAATTGGTAACCCACTTCTCGTTGATACAATAAGTGGAAAAAAGTCTTATAACCAATATATGCAAGATATCAGTTTTTTACACTACAAAATCGGATAGAAGATGAGGACCTGAGAACCTTTCTTGCTGGTTTACTGGATCGATATAGTAGTACTCACCTTTACTAATGTCCACATGAGTAGAATCCGTCTTCTCGTCCTGTCTTAACTGTGGCCTACCAGACATTGGCTGCTGGTCCATTTGACTGTTTTGCAGACGCAGAGCGAGTGATACTTGATTGCCCATTATGTCACTTAGCATGGAAGGATGGTATGTGTTGACAGCACCAATGATGCTTCCGTCACTAGTTGGTTTAGGACCAAAGCCATGAGCAATAGGAATTTGTTCGCTCTGCAACTTACTTGATCCACAATCAATCCTCTCATGTTCATAAACACCGTCTTGGAAGCTAAATTTGGCTGTAAATGAATTGTTGTGTACATTAGTAACAATATTACTTGACTCGTCAGATGGATCGAGATGACTGCAGTTAGCAGCTGGAGTAGTAAAGCTTTCCGGAATCTCTTCTCCTGTGTTTTCAGCTATTGACTTCTCTTTGGAGTCTACCGGTACTCGTTCTGGTGAAACTCCGGAACCTGCTTCTGCCACACCAAACTCTTCCTTGTACATATCTTCAATCATGGGCTTCCAAAGACGCACTCGAGCATTTATGAACCAGTTTGCCACCTGACTCAAAGTACAAGTTTCATTAGTTAGATAGCTGACTATCACTTGAGCATTAAGATGTCTCCTTAAATTCAATGCCAAGTTTAATACTGAACTAACAGTTAACGGGTCGTTTGGTAGAGTGTATACGAATAGTATGGGATATAGTGTTTTAACAAAGTTGGGATAAGTAACTGAGATTAGTTCTTATCCACTATTTGGTTTGATGAACTAATCCTATCAAACGACCCCTAAGAAGTACAGCTGGAATGTTATAAGAAAATACATGGTGATAGGTTTTGTCCGAGAATTTTTATACAGTGTAACTGGAACAAATCTTTGTTCCAAAATCAATACTAGATTTGTCAGTTCCATATAAAAGAGTGTTAAGTTGCTTTTATGCTTCAAAGTGGAATAGCCATGGATAAACATACCTGACTTCTTGTTAAACCTGTTTGCCTCGCCAGCATGATTTTCTCGGAATCTTTTGGGTAGCTGAAGAAACACCAAGACTAAAATGAATCAGAATGCATGTTAACAGATGGCAAGTCAATAGGGAAAAAAAAAAGAGAAAGAGAGACATACGGATGGAGGAAATGTTCAAAAAGCCAAGCACGAAGGACTGAAACAGCAGTCTCTGGAAGGCCCCTCTGTGGCCTCCAAGGCTGGCGCATCATTCCAAATTGCTGAAGGGACCTTTGCTGCCTCAATTGCTGGTCCACATAACGGAGACGATATAACCTTTCCCCTTGACTATCACCCTGCTCCCCCAAGCTTCGACGTGTAACTTGTATCTGCTTCTTGATTGCGTCCCTCAAGCAGCGAAACTGGCGAGATATGGTTTTAAGGGCAAGTGATGTGTATGGTTTAGCTGCACCAAGTCCAGCAACCATCTCAAACGAAGATACCACTACTTGCATCTGCTGGTAATATTCTTTGTATCTCCTATCCACCTACAACAAAATTATAATCACAATTGACAAGGTATCTTTGAGACAATTTTTCCGCATCCATATAAAAGATAGAGGTCAAGTAGAAACTGAATTAGTCAAAGAATGTACAAAGAATTTATATAGCAAGCACTTAAGTAGCACAACAAATGGAAACTTTGAAACAAAACCTGTTCATGAATTCAAGACTGGGATAGAAATATTTAAGTTCTCGAAATTTCTTCCCATTTTTTCAGTCAAAGACACAAACAGATCCTCTTAATAAAAGAAATATTTTTTTTGGAGATTTAATTCTTCTGAAGACTATTTCCAGTAGAGTTATTTGGAGCTAATGTTAAAAAAGACTTGCAAAGCACAAAAGCAGTGGCTTTGGACATGCTCTGTGTTCAACATCTGTGAAAGAACAACAATTTTCAGAGAAGTCCTTCGTCCATATATGACAAATTTACAGACAATGCAAATGTTTTATGAATATTTAGGAGCAACGGAAGATTACAGGAACATCCTAACTGTGCATTTCAACGAAGATGTTAAAGTCTATAGGTGAGGAATACAAAGATAAAAAAGAAGGAATGTAGAGCCTCAGTAGTCACATAGAAGGAATTCATGTCCAGGCTAGAGCCGAACAAATTCCAAGTTCATTTTCCTAGTCAGTTAGTTTTACCTCTAACACATTATTTGTCAAAACCAAAATACAAATAAATCAGCTTGGACATGGATCCATGCTAAGAGATCAGTGCAACATGTATCTATAGGCATTACAAGCAAGAAATTTACCTCATCTAACATCGAAAAGAGCTTTGTCATCTTGCTCTCAAGATCGTGTCGTTCTGTAGCTGAAAGTTCACCTTTAGTTGAATTATTATGATCACCAGATATACCAGTAGCTGAACTACTAGATTTAAAATCAGCTTCTTCTGAGCGATCATGGCCGAGCAAATTGAAGTTACGTAGTTTATCTGATTGTTTTAGAGCTTCTTGAACATTAACTACTTCATCAAGCAAATCTTGAACAGCCTTTAGATATTTGGAATTGTAAATGGCTGCTGCAGCTCCTGATCCTACATGCGAATGTACACCAGAGTTTAATTCTCTAAGGGTCATGGAGGTTTGGGGATTATTTGCAGCTCTAGTTCCTCCAGCTAGATCAAATGACAAGTACTCAGCAACTTTAGATTCCTTGTTTTCCGATCCCTGCTCCGAGTGCAAAACATGGGTACCCACTAGAGAAGATAGACTAGAATTCGTATAATCATCTTGATATGAATACACATGAAGCGAAGGAGGAACTTGTGTTCCCAAACTAAGAGATAATCCTTGATTTTGAAGGCTTTGTTCACCGTTAGGCACAAGAAGCTGTTTTATTGGAAAAGAATGAGGATCCATCATAACTGAGTTCTCCAAAAAGTTTGGTACAGAATTCACCACCCTACCAATTGGTTGCATACCTCCTGATTCACTGGTTGGTGGAATGAATAACATCTCATCTTTGCCTTTCATTGTTTGAACTTCACCATAGTTTTGACCAGGCAACTCCGAATATGAGACTGACGCAGAATGCTGGTTTAGATGAACCGGACTATCAGAAAGACCAGTTGACTGATAAGAAGCAAATTTCTGGTCTGGCAAAAAAGACATTGGCAAGCCCTCTCTTTGATTGGACAAATTTGAATAGTAAGCAGACATTATATCTATTCCCAATTTATGTCTCGATAATCACAGGTTTCTCCTCGAATCACTCACTTGAACTACAAATCATTAACCTCTTGTTGGAAGAAATTCTTTAGGAACTGTCAATGAAGACGAAAACAGAATTCAGCCAACATGTTCCTCATAGCAACGAAAACCAAGTTTCGAAGAAACAGTATCATCAATTAACTACTTAATATCAGAAACAACATCAAAACATGTTTTAGACAAGTGGGGCTTGCTCAAGTGTTTGAACACCAACACTAATTCTAGTCGCGCTAGAGGGTAAGTCAGAACACTATTGATCCTCTTGGGGGTGGGGAAAGACAAAGAATCATCAAAAGAAAGTTTGTTTCTTTTCCATCAGATTATCATAAAGATTAAGAATATGAAATGATCAAACACCACTACAACAACAGTAGGTATAGAAATTCCACCATAATAAAAAACAACAAAATCAAATTCCATCATCATAATCAAGAAAAGAACTTCATAACATTACTTAACTACACAAGTACTATAATAAAATATAGAAATGAAAAGGATAGGGCAAAGAATTGAAATTACCTGGAAAGTGAAAGAACAAATCTTTGTGCTTTCAATAGAGGGAGCACACACTGCACAGAGAAAAAGAAAGAGAGTGATTGAAAAAAAACACAACCCCTAATTGGCTCAAAACCAAAGCTTCCCAATATGGAGACAAAAAATAATCTCAAGGATCCTAAGCCCAACAACCCCTCCTTATCATTGAACAATGACACCAACCAAAAAAATATTCAAAAAACAAACAACACTCATGAAAAAAACAAGAAAAAGCAACTCCAACCTTCCATTCTTGAAATTACATCAAAACCAAAAACAATAATAATATATTCCTTTTCAATAATACCAAACTTTTCTCAAGTGGGGTCTCAAAGTACCACCTCAAAACTCAAAAAAAAAAAAAAAAAACCAGACGCTTTTTTTTTAAAAAAAAAAAAATAATATTTTTTTTTGAGGGGTTTTTCCTAAGAACAAAAACTTGGTATTGTGATGGTCGTTGTTTTTATCTTGGTGAGGAGAATATTGTGATTTTTTTTTATGGTTAAGGGTCTGAATCAGTAACCACCAGTTGGTAGACCTAAACCAAGAACATAAAAATTTGATCTTTAGTCTTAAAACTAAACTATTAAACAAAGTTTGTTGTTCTTAGTAGTTACCAAAGTGTTGTTAAACAGTTTGATGATACAGCTTGCTTTGGTTAGGTAGTTGCTTCTTTTTTTCTATTTTTCTACATATATAATATTATATAATACAATGTATAGGTGTGATACACACCATACACTATGTATTTCTATATATCTCAAAATTCCCTTGAGATGGTCCCACCCTTATAGGTCCTTAAGAACCCAACTGTTGTTCAGTGTTTGGAGGAGAAAGGTCTTTCCTGAAATAATGGAAATAATAATTGATACATTATTTTATTTTATGTTTGATTGTATTTTTATTTTGGAAATAAATAGGAGGTGTAATTTGATATTGGATTCTTGTTATACTTTTATACTAAATCAAATGTGGGACATCAACACCAAAATAAAATAAGTAAAACAAGTGTTTCTATGTCCTAATTTATGCGATGAATTTTTCTTTTTAGTCGTTATAAAAAAAATGTTATTTTTATATCATATCTTCATTTTTAACACTCTATGAATGAACCAAGAAAATTTAATGTACTAAATAATCCATGGATTATTAATTCCTTTTATCCTAGTCCACTAGTTCTTACATTTTAATTTTCAATTTAAGAAAAGAAAAATCTACCTATGTGTATTTCTATAACACAAAATTCCTCAAGAGTAGGGCCCTTATTATCCACCTGTTGTTCAGTGTGTGGAAAAGAGACGATTTGAAAAAAGTGGCAAGGAAGAAAACAATGACAAAAGTCACAAGTCTAAAGAGACGTGTATACAAAGGTATGGCCATAGACTCGAGTTAATAAAGTCGTCTTTATTTTTTTTTAAAAAAATCATCTTTATTAAAAAAAAACTAATTTTAATATTATAATATTTAATATTATTTAAATTGAATCGAGCTTTAATTTGATAGCTATCAAACAAACGGACGATATCTTATGCGCATATTTCGGAAAATACAAAGCGGGTTACGTGTCTTTTCCAACTTTTCTATTTAATATAATAAAATAATAATGATTTGGAATTGAATGGTAGAAACTAGAAAGAATGTTATTCAAACGTTACATTGTTTAAGTAGTATATTTACACATCAGTTTAGTACAATTGCACGTAATTATCTTTTTAAATTATAGGTATATATATATAGATAATAATCTGAGAAATTTTTATATTAAGTTGGTGTTTTGATATGACTTATTAAAATTTTCAATAACAAAAAAGTATTAAAAATTAAATAGAAAAAAGTGAGGTTGAAGGCAAGTTCACTTGGTGAGTTTTCTGTCAGACAGTTAAAATGAAAAGTTCATACTTCTAACTCCATTTATAGCGTAGAATTTGCTTCCTCTTTCATCTTCATCCGATGAAAATAATTGAAATTTGTGATTGAATACTTGAGAATTTTCATATTTCATAATTTTAAAACTTTTGATCTATGAATAGAAACCTAAATATTGCATATTATTATTAAATTTTTCAACTTGTCATATAAGTCTTGAATTGAAAATTGCGTGTTGTAACATAAGTTAACCTAATGGTAATTTTTTTTTTATAAAATATTAATAATTATTAAGGAGATTATTAATTTATTATTACAAAGTACACATCATCAGAATACATTTGATTAATTATGTAGTGACCAGCCGACCACTTTGGTAGTTTCCTTGGATCATGTGAATAGAAATATCTTTTTAGTTTTTTAGTGTGTGTTTATTTATTTTAATACTTTAAGTTATGGATTATCAGTAAATTATATCTAGATTGCCAAATATTATGATGTAGCGATATGTATTCTTTAACGTCTTGATAAAATAATCTCAAATTTAAATCATAAGTATGAAGTTAACTTAAGTCGAGAACATATTACCGCTCCTAAATTAGGATTTCGATTGGATGAATTTAGATTAATCGATCCCAAAATTGATATTGCGAAAAAAAAAGAAAGTGAATATTCTAAAGGCTACAATAATAGCTTAAGTTTTTAAAGCATTTGCCGACTTATTATTCCTCAAAGAAAGCGTAATAACAAAGTCCACAATAGTCAGCTTTTTCCATTCTTATATTGTAAAAGAGAGGATTTTTAATTAAATAAAAAAAAAAATGTTTGACTGTGGAATAGAAAAACCCAAGGATTTTCTAAGAGAAACTTTAATTTAATTTTCTAAAAGAAAGAATTTTATTTTAGTGAAAAGGAAATGTTTGACTTTAGGAATAAACAAACCCCTAAGATTTTTTTTTATATTTATTTTTTGCTAAGAGAAATATTAAAAGAATATGTTTTAGAATTAATTTAGCAAATGACTGCTTGGAAAAGATTTTTCAAAAAGTCTAACACCAAAAGTGAAAAGTTGGTATAAAGAAAACTTGTAATCTTGCCACTTTCTGTTTGGTATAATGAAATAAAATGCCTCTCACAAAAATATATCTTGAAAAGTTTGGTCTGTAATTTTTTTTGGTTAAATATATTTTAAGGTAGGTAACTTCTTCTAGTAGAACAAGATGGAGAAAACTTTTCAGTATGAAAAACATATTTTTATATGAATATAAATACAAGTTGCTCAAACATGTGTTGAAACTGATTACAACAACAACGTATCCAGTATAACCCCACAAGTAAGGTCTGAAAAGAGTAGAGCGTTCTAATAGACCCTCGGCTCAAGAAAAGGTATATAAAAGCATATCCAAAAAAGACATGACGGAAGTGAAGAAATCATGACAATATACTACCAAAAGCATGGCAAAGCCTCCTAGGTAAAGGAACAGTAACTACAATCAATAGCGTAATAATTGAAGCACAAGAGCAATAAATTGAAGGACAACAAAACTACAGGAGATGTGTTAAAACTGATTGTTCACTAATAATTCAATATACCAAAAATGGCACCTGACAAAGACTAACATAAAACTACTTGATCTGCCTCAAATGAGCGCGATTTTTGTACAAAAACTAATCGAAAAATGTTGACAGATACAAAATTGCAGCTCCAAGTACAATAAGAAAAAACTAATCAGATGTGATATATGTGACTGCTTAACAAAGAATTGTTTGCTACTGTTGCTCTCTTACCAAATTTCATGTCATTTTCCTATAACAAGAAAGTTTTTAGCTCCATGGTATCCACATTAGTATAAAATTCAGTCAAACACATACTAAACAGTCATAGATAGTGTGCTGAACTACATTTGCCTTAACTTGCACTCTGCTAATCATACGGACATGGAAGATAGCGGAAAACCTCTTTCCTAATCAAAGCAGTTGGAGAAAACATCAAACTGATCAACATCAAAGCAACCATAAACATAAGTTGTTACTTAAATTACAATGAAAGCAACAGAGTAATCTTTCCGTTTTCTTAATTTTGGGAGGATGGTGGGGTAGTGGTTGGGAGAGAGAAGGTAACAGACAGACAAGACACTCACCGGATAGAGTTAGTCTAGTCATCCTCTGATTCTAGTTGTCCTCCGAATTTCCTCAATGCAAGAGAATATATTGCTTTCCGTTTCATCAACTTTCCACTTGCTACCAACTTGACTGCCTGTGATCAAATGATATCTTCTAGGTAGTGAGGATCAAGATTCAAATCATACAAAGACTAAGTGTTGCAATGACAAAACTTCTGCGATGTAAATATCACCTAACTACAAGTTGCATCTCAATGAACCGTTACAGGGCGTTATTAGGTAAACTCAGTCATGTCCATCAATTTGTTGCTAAATATTGTAAGATCCAGTATCATTGTCAAGTATATAATTCTATCATTCTAGTTACATCCACTTAATGATATTTAGTTTCCTCTTTGCAGAAAAGAATATAAAACGATGTGCAAGGAAACGCATGCCTGAGCCGCAAAACTGCTCTTCTAACTATAGACTTAAATCATCAGTAAAATGAGAGATCAGAGAGGTGTTTTGAGACAAATTTTCCATATAACAGCAATATCATTTACATATTTACTTGAAAGGTGTTTTGATTTAATCAAGTTAACCACGAAAATGAGTAAAAAAATAGGATTTACAACAAATTGATGTGACACAGCTTCTGAATTTTTGAGCAAGTGAATTTGCAGGCATGGTTCTTTCATGGAATTAGCCACCAAATTTTGATGGTAAAATGTAACTAAAGTAAACACCAAAAGAATGGGATGGTAGGTGGAGAGTTACTTATTAAACAAGACCAAAAAGTTACTGAAATTTTGGTTAGTATAAGATAGTAGAAACAAGGCAAAGTAGAAACAAAAATCGTGCTTAGAAAACAAAAAATAAGTATCAATGTTAGGTGACCCAAGAGAATTTTATTAACATCTCCAGAAAAGTTATTTATATAGACATAGTAGAAGGATCTTTTCAGTAATATCGAAGGTGCTTCCTCAATAGATTTTAATTCAATAGAGGATCATACTTCAAAGGTACTGAAATTTTGTATGGTATAAAAATATAGAAATAAGGCAAACTAGAAAGAAAAATCATGCTTATAGAACAAAATGAAAGTCTAACAATATAGCTGGACCCTTACGAATTCCATTTCATCTCCGGAAAAGTTATTTTTATGCAGAACGGATCTTTTCAGTAATATCCAAGGTGCCTACTCATTGTATTTTAACTCGACTAGTCCTCATGTGTGGGTTTTTTGTTCTCAGATATACTATAAAATATTGGAAACTCGATGGACTATAATCCTTCACAACCTAGAAGAAGAGAGCCAGCAAAAAAAACTTCCAAACCTTTACCAGAAATCAGAATGACCAAATAAATTTAAGAAAGTTGATCAAAATAAGTATGTAATTGACTCCTTAAGTCTCTCTGAACAACTTCGAATTAAGAGATTTTCAAGGTAAGTGTGGTAACTATTAATCTTAACTAAACTATGTGTTTGAATATGTATATACAATCCTATTCTAACACTATGTAAACACTCAGGAAAATTTTGATTTCTCTACAGAGTAAGATCTGAAGAAACAAAATCTGCACATTGGGAAAAGTTAACTACCATTGAAAGAGAATGTCCCTCCGCAATCAGCTCTCTCAACTCGTTCTCCAGCTGGGACTCTGATGGGCCCTCATCTGTACTGGTCGATTTGCCTTCAATCAAGAAAGTAATTTCACCCTTCGGTTGGTGCGCCAAGAAAGCCTCTTTTGCTTTGTCAATGGTGCCACGCCAGAACTAATCAATTTGAATAACAATACTTAAGTTAAGACACCAGGAACAACATGAGGTAACTACAATAGTGATTTCTTCCCTTTGTCCTTTTGCAATGAGTCACTTCTTGTCAATTGAACAGCTCAAAAAGATTTTAAAATCACTAACAAGGTTGCAGCGTTACATGCGAAGATGCTTCACTAACTTAAACATCAGAGCATTAATTCAGCATAGGAAGATGTGTGTGTATTTGATCCACAAAGTCTCAAATACTTAGTATAGTTATGATGCATAAAATGACTGGTCAGTGAGATGATCAATTTTTTATTTCTATAATGAGATTAGTTTCTTTCTTGAGGAGAGTGGGGGGGGGGGGGGGGGGGGGGGGGGGGGGGGGGGGGGGGGGGGGGGGGGGGGGGGGGGGGGGGGGGGGGGGGGGGGGGGGGGGGGGG